>CM036239.1:348565-353565 GCA_020698575.1 Bostrychus sinensis
CAAACGCTGCTTTCTTTTCTTGTTGTGTGTGTCAGCTGACTTCGTTGCTATCTTTTTTCACGCTGCTTTTTCAGCGTGATTTCAGCCCGGGACTCCTGGGCTGAATTCACTCTGCTTTTTTCACGCTGCTTTTTCAGCGTAATTTCAGCCCGGGACTCCTGGGCTGAATTCACGCTGCTTTTTTCACGCTGCTTTTTCAGCGTGATTTCAGCCCGGGACTCCTGGGCTGAATTCACGCTGCTTTTTTCACGCTGCTTTTTCAGCGTGATTTCAGCCCGGGACTCCTGGGCTGAGTTCACGCTGCTTTTTTCACGCTGCTTTTTCAGCGTGATTTCAGCCCGGGACTCCTGGGCTGAGTTCACGCTGCTTTTTTCACGCTGCTTTTTCAGCGTGATTTCAGCCCGGGACTCCTGGGCTCTAATCACGCTGCTTTTTTCACGCTGCTTTTTCAGCGTGATTTCAGCCCGGGACTCCTGGGCTCTATTCACGCTGCTTTTTTCATGCTGCTTTTTCAGCGTGATTTCAGCCCGGGACTCCTGGGCTGAGTTCACGCTGCTTTTTTCACGCTGCTTTTTCAGCGTGATTTCAGCCCAGGACTCCTGGGCTCAATTAACGCTGCTTTTTTCAGTGTGATTTCAGACCGGGACTCTTGGGCTGTATTCACGCTGCTTTTTTCAGCGTGATTTCAGCCCGAGACTCCTGGGCTGAGTTCACGCTGCTTTTTTCACGCTGCTTTTTCAGCGTGATTTCAGCCCAGGACTCCTGGGCTGAGTTCACGCTGCTTTTTTCACGCTGCTTTTTCAGTGTGATTTTAGCCCAGGACTCCTGGGCTGAGTTTAAACTGCTTTTTTCACGCTGCTTTTTCAGCGTGATTTCAGCCTGAGACTCCTGGGCTGAGTTTAAGCTGCTTTTTTCACGCTGCTTTTTCAGCGTGATTTCAGACCGGGACTCTTGGGCTGTATTCACGCTGCTTTTTTCAGCGTGATTTCAGCCCGAGACTCCTGGGCTGAGTTCACGCTGCTTTTTTCACGCTGCTTTTTCAGCGTGATTTCAGCCCGGGACTCCTGGGCTGAATTCACTCTGCTTTTTTCACGCTGCTTTTTCAGCGTAATTTCAGCCCGGGACTCCTGCGCTGAATTCACGCTGCTTTTTTCACGCTGCTTTTTCAGCGTGATTTCAGCCCGGGACTCCTGGGCTGAATTCACGCTGCTTTTTTCACGCTGCTTTTTCAGCGTGATTTCAGCCCGGGACTCCTGGGCTGAGTTCACGCTGCTTTTTTCACGCTGCTTTTTCAGCGTGATTTCAGCCCGGGACTCCTGGGCTCTATTCACGCTGCTTTTTTCAGCGTGATTTCAGCCCGGGACTCCTGGGCTGAGTTCACGCTGCTTTTTTCCACGCTGCTTTTTCAGCGTGATTTCAGCCCGGGACTCCTGGGCTGAGTTCACGCTGCTTTTTTCACGCTGCTTTTTCAGCGTGATTTAAGCACGGGACTCCTGGGCTGAGTTCACTCTGCTTTTTTCACGCTGCTTTTTCAGCGTGATTTCAGCCAAAATCCTGGGCTGAGTTCACGCTGCTTTTTTCACGCTGCTTTTTCAGCGTGATTTAAGCACGGGACTCCTGGGCTGAGTTCACTCTGCTTTTTTCACGCTGCTTTTTCAGCGTGATTTCAGCCCGGGACTCCTGGGCTCTATTTACGCTGCTTTTTTCAGCATGATTTCAGCCCGGGACTCCTGGGCTGAGTTCACGCTGCTTTTTTCACGCTGCTTTTTTCACGCTGCTTTTTCAGCGTGATTTCAGCCCGGGACTCCTGGGCTCTATTCACGCTGCTTTTTTCACGCTGCTTTTTCAGCGTGATTTCAGCCCGGGACTCCTGGGCTCTATTCACGCTGCTTTTTTCACGCTGCTTTTTCAGCGTGATTTCAGCCCGGGACTCCTGGGCTCAATTCACGCTGCTTTTTTCAGCGTGATTTCAGCCCGGGACTCCTGGGCTGAGTTCACGCTGCTTTTTTCACGCTGCTTTTTCAGCGTGATTTCAGCCCAGGACTCCTGGGCTCAATTAACGCTGCTTTTTTCAGTGTGATTTCAGACCGGGACTCTTGGGCTGTAGTTCACGCTGCTTTTTCACGCTGCTTTTTCAGCGTGATTTCAGCCCGAGACTTCTGGGCTGAGTTCACGCTGCTTTTTTCACGCTGCTTTTTCAGCGTGATTTCAGCCCAGGACTCCTGGGCTGAGTTCACGCTGCTTTTTTCACGCTGCTTTTTCAGTGTGATTTTAGCCCAGGACTCCTGGGCTGAGTTTAAACTGCTTTTTTCACGCTGCTTTTTCAGCGTGATTTCAGCCTGAGACTCCTGGGCTGAGTTTAAGCTGCTTTTTTCACGCTGCTTTTTCAGCGTGATTTCAGCCCGGGACTCCTGGGCTGAGTTCACGCTGCTTTTTTCACGCTGCTTTTTCAGCGTGATTTCAACCCGGGACTCCTGGGCTCAATTCACGCTGCTTTTTTCAGCGTGATTTCAGCCCGGGACTCCTGGCCTGAGTTCACGCTGCTTTTTTCACGCTGCTTTTTCAGCGTGATTTCAGCCCGGGACTCCTGGGCTGAATTCACTCTGCTTTTTTCACGCTGCTTTTTCAGCGTGATTTCAGCCCAGGACTCCTGGGCTCAATTAACGCTGCTTTTTTCAGTGTGATTTCAGACCGGGACTCTTGGGCTGTATTCACGCTGCTTTTTTCAGCGTGATTTCAGCCCGAGACTCCTGGGCTGAGTTCACGCTGCTTTTTTCACGCTGCTTTTTCAGCGTGATTTCAGCCCAGGACTCCTGGGCTGAGTTCACGCTGCTTTTTTCACGCTGCTTTTTCAGTGTGATTTTAGCCCAGGACTCCTGGGCTGAGTTTAAACTGCTTTTTTCACGCTGCTTTTTCAGCGTGATTTCAGCCAGAGACTCCTGGGCTGAGTTTAAGCTGCTTTTTTCACGCTGCTTTTTCAGCGTGATTTCAGCCCGGGACTCCTGGGCTGAGTTCACGCTGCTTTTTTCACGCTGCTTTTTCAGCGTGATTTCAACCCGGGACTCCTGGGCTCAATTCACGCTGCTTTTTTCAGCGTGATTTCAGCCCGGGGCTCCTGGGCTGAGTTCACGCTGCTTTTTTCACGCTGCTTTTTCAGCGTGATTTCAGCCCGGGACTCCTGGGCTGAATTCACTCTGGTTTTTTCACGCTGCTTTTTCAGCGTAATTTCAGCCCGGGACTCCTGGGCTGAGTTCACGCTGCTTTTTTCACGCTGCTTTTTCAGCGTGATTTCAGCCCGGGACTCCTGGGCTGAGTTCACGCTGCTTTTTTCACGCTGCTTTTTCAGCGTGATTTCAGCCCGGGACTCCTGGGCTCTATTCACGCTGCTTTTTTCAGCGTGATTTCAGCCCGGGACTCCTGGGCTGAGTTCACGCTGCTTTTTCCACGCTGCTTTTTCAGCGTGATTTCAGCCCGGGACTCCTGGGCTGAGTTCACGCTGCTTTTTTCACGCTGCTTTTTCAGCGTGATTTAAGCACGGGACTCCTGGGCTGAGTTCACTCTGCTTTTTTCACGCTGCTTTTTCAGCGTGATTTCAGCCAAACTCCTGGGCTGAGTTCACGCTGCTTTTTTCCCGCTGCTTTTTCAGCGTGATTTAAGCACGGGACTCCTGGGCTGAGTTCACTCTGCTTTTTTCACGCTGCTTTTTCAGCGTGATTTCAGCCCGGGACTCCTGGGCTCTATTCACGCTGCTTTTTTCAGCATGATTTCAGCCCGGGACTCCTGGGCTGAGTTCACGCTGCTTTTTTCACGCTGCTTTTTTCACGCTGCTTTTTCAGCGTGATATCAGCCCGGGACTCCTGGGCTCTATTCACGCTGCTTTTTTCACGCTGCTTTTTCAGCGTGATTTCAGCCCGGGACTCCTGGGCTCTATTCACGCTGCTTTTTTCAGCGTGATTTCAGCCCGGGACTCCTGGGCTGAGTTCACGCTGCTTTTTCCACGCTGCTTTTTCAGCGTGATTTCAGCCCGGGACTCCTGGGCTGAGTTCACGCTGCTTTTTTCACGCTGCTTTTTCAGCGTGATTTAAGCACGGGACTCCTGGGCTGAGTTCACTCTGCTTTTTTCACGCTGCTTTTTCAGCGTGATTTCAGCCCGGGACTCCTGGGCTCTATTCACGCTGCTTTTTTCAGCATGATTTCAGCCCGGGACTCCTGGGCTGAGTTCACGCTGCTTTTTTCACGCTGCTTTTTTCACGCTGCTTTTTCAGCGTGATATCAGCCCGGGACTCCTGGGCTCTATTCACGCTGCTTTTTTCACGCTGCTTTTTCAGCGTGATTTCAGCCTGGGACTCCTGGGCTCAATTCACGCTGCTTTTTTCAGCGTGATTTCAGCCCGGGACTCCTGGGCTGAGTTCACGCTGCTTTTTTCACGCTGCTTTTTCAGCGTGATTTCAGCCCAGGACTCCTGGGCTCAATTAACGCTGCTTTTTTCAGCAGTGATTTCAGCCCGGGACTCCTGGGCTGAGTTCACGCTGCTTTTTTCACGCTGCTTTTTCAGCGTGATTTCAGCCCGGGACTCCTGGGCTGAGTTCACGCTGCTTTTTTCACGCTGCTTTTTCAGCGTGATTTCAGCCCGGGACTCCTGGGCTCAATTCACGCTGCTTTTTTCAGCGTGATTTCAGCCTGCGACTCCTGGGCTGAGTTTAAGCTGCTTTTTTCACGCTGCTTTCTCAGCGTGATTTCAGCCCGGGACTCCTGGGCTCAATTCACGCTGCTTTTTTCAGCGTGATTTCAGCCCGGGACTCCTGGGCTGAGTTCACGCTGCTTTTGTCACGCTGCTTTTTCAGCGTGATTTCAGCCCGGGACTCCTGGGCTGAGTTCACGCTGCTTTTTTCACGCTGCTTTTTTCAGCGTGATTTCAGCCCGGGACTCCTGGGCTGAGTTCACGCTGCTTTTTTCACGCTGCTTTTTCAGCGTGATTTCAGCACGGGACTCCTGGGCTG
>CM036239.1:358565-428565 GCA_020698575.1 Bostrychus sinensis
GCACGCGCAAGTCAGAGGGTCTCTACGAAACCCCGTGGCGCAATGAAAGTGAGGGGCAGCGCGCGCCGTTTGAGGTGGGATCCCGGCCCCCCGGGGCTCCGGGCGCACCACCGGCCCGTCTCACCCGCTCCGTCGGGGAGGTGGAGTGTGAGCGCGTGCGATAGGACCCGAAAGATGGTGAACTATGCCTGGGCAGGGTGATGTCACAGTCTAATTTCTGGAGTAAGATGCTGTGGTCAGTGGTGTCAAAGGCTGCACTGAGATCTAACAGAACCAGGACTGTGACCAGTCCATTGTCTGAACTTAATAACAAGTCATTTGTGACTCTGACTAATGCAGTTTCTGTGCTATGGTGGGGTCTAAACCCTGACTGAAAATCTTTAAATAAACTATTGTCCTCTAGGTGGCGACATAACTGTTTAACTACAACTCTTTCTTGGATTTTTGAAATAAAAGGGAGATTTGATATTGGTCTGTAGTTGGCTAAAATGTCAGGATCTAGACTGGGTTTTTTCAGAAGTGGTTTAATAACTGCATATTTAAAAGACTGTGGCACATAACCTGTTTCTAGGGAGGTGTTTATTATGTTCAGTATAGATTCATTAATTAGGGGAAGAGTTTCTTTAAAAAGTTTGGTAGGAATTGGGTCTAAAAGACAAGTTGAGGTTTTGGAGGACATAATGACTGATGTTATCTCAGTTTGATCTACAGCGATGAAGCAGTCTAACATTACAGATGGTTTTATAGTGGCCTCCAGTTTTACAGCTTTAGCTCTGAGCTGATCGTAGGAGAATTTTATTTAATTTGTCTCTGATACTTGTGATTTTGTTGTTAAAAAATGTAAGAAATTTTTGCCAGCTGAGAGTAACAGGGATACAGGGTTCTACTGAGCTGTGACTGGTGGTCAGCCTGGCTACAGCGCTGAACACAAACCTAGGGTTGTTCCTGTTTTCTTCTATTAAAGTTGAATAGTATCTGGTTTTGGCCTCACGCAGAGATTTTTTATAATTTAAAAGACTATATTTCCAGGCATTCAGAGACTGCTCTGAGCTGCAGTGACAGAGCCATAGCCTTTCTAATTTACTGGTTGCTTGTTTAAGGGAACGTGTTTCAGCATTAAACCATGGAGCTACTCGATTCGGCCTAACAACCTTTTGTTTTAATGGAGCTACATTGTCTAGAGCTGTCTTTAAAGAGGTGCTGTCAACAAACCCATCACTTTTACTGAGACCCGAACATCCATAAATTTAGGGGCCGCTGCTGTGATGCCAATACCCGCCCAAAGAAGAAATAACACCATTCACTTGATTTTTAATTATTTGTTATTTATTTAAAAAATCTTTTTTTTTTTTTTTTTTTTGGAGGGGTGCAGCTGGGCGCCCCCTCCAGCAGATGCCGCCCTAGGCAACCGCCTAAATGGCCTATGCCTAAAGCCGTCTCTGGCTTGCAGCCTGAGGATTTTGACCGCTTCTTTTGCCCTCCCACTTCTTTTCTGGACGCCCCACAAGCTGTGGAAGGTAAAAGTGAACCAGAGAAGTGTCGTTGGGAGCAGGCAGCGGCCAGGGGTCAGAGACACGGCTGCAGCAGGAGATGAATGCAGAAAAACATTTTATAACCATTTTTTAAAAGTGGGTCAAAATGAACCATTAATACCGCACAACAGTTAAAAAGTGGGTCAAGATTACCCGTTAATACCACGCAACGAATAAATCTGGTTTATCCTAGGTTTGTAATGTAAGGATTTGTTCATTTTGGGTGTAAGCATCAAAGAGGACAATGATTCAGAAGTGTAATCAAGTCAGAAGGTTTATTTCAGTATCACACAGGTAAGGTTACAGCAGCAGGGTGAACGCACTGCCAGAGAGAGGAGTGTCCTAAGTTTTTATATTATGTATGACGATGTATGACGATCTGTATTGCGTTATCTTGTTTTTCTTCAAAAAACTCCCGTGCCTCGACCAGGGCCGTGGGAGCCCCCAGCTGTAACCTTGAGGCTCCTAACTTTGTAGCAAGCTCATTATTGTGTGCCATATTTGGAACAAGCAATGCACCTAAGAGTAAACTGATTTTACAGTGAAAGAAGAAAAACATCACATATGACCAAAGTATTATTATTACTAATGTTGAAGCGTTATTAACCTTAGCAGTATTAAATCAAAATGTAAGTGTAATGGTAACATGCAAAGTTATATGTAGAAATATTCAATAGTAAAATGAGATGGTGGTGTTCAACAAAAACATACAAACAGGGTTGAGGTCAGATAGAAAAGTTGAATTACAAACTGAACCAGACAAAAGCAGTACCAAGTTGAACAATAAGACTCAATATGTAAATATAGGATTTTAATTGAAAAGAAGAAATAAGGTTTATTTTGCACAAGTTGAAACTTTGGTTGTAATATTACAACCGTGAGCCTTTGGGAGTTAAAGTGGAACTCAGTAACTTTTTTGGGTTAAATAAACAGTTTCGGAGTCTGTGTGATGGTTAAATAAGTTGTTGTGAGGGAAGCATCTTCCCCTGGTGTCTCAGAAACAAGCAGAGTTACTGAGTTCCACTTTAATTTCACAATCTTTATTATAACATTCAGCCTCCCTTTGTGGGGCATGTGTAGGACAGAATCCCATCCATCATGAGTTTGATGATCGGAGGCGTTGGGTGGATATTGTGTTCCAGGTTAGAGGCCTGTACCATCTCCCAGGCCTCCAACAGGAGAACATCCATATCTTTAAACACTGCCCGGAGCACTCTGTCAATCTGGAGAAGGTACCAATTACTGTAGTGCAAAATTAATACCATATTCACCTCCCTCAGGTTCCCAGTTCAGATAATGACTTTTGTGTCTGGAGCTCTTTTTTTCAGACGTTGTATTGCTTTGCGAATGGTCATGAGCCGCTGATAGTAGACCTCTGAGGGGAAATAGGCGAAGTGAGCCCAGACGCCTATGACGACAACGGCGTTAGCTCCACCAGGCAGTTTGTCCAGTTCATTTGCCACATATTGAATATAGGAAACAGGCATAACTCTGAAGGCGATGGGATGGCCGTGGCTGCGGTACGTCACCATAATGTCATTAGTGTAGTCTATGGCCATGAATGGACCACAGTAAGTTGGACTGTGCTTGTCAAACTTCTGTAGTTCTGAAAAAGAAAAAAGGGACACAGTTGGAATACAGTGATAGTATTAAGATATCCACAAGCATCATTTGTCTGATGAGTAACTATAGCCTGTCCAGCCATCCTAATGATTTTTCTATTCTTTACAAATAATAAAATTGGCCCTCGTGGTATAAACTTGGATTTACAAGAACAGGTAGAACAAATGGACAGATTTTAAACTATCTCTCTAAACTATAAAAGAAATTAGATCAATGTGCAGCCAATCAGGAAAGAGGGGGCAGTATCAAGTGATATCTGCATTTCACCCATGGATATATTATGGAACAGGATAGTGAGTGATGCCATGACCACCACATGTGATTTTTCCACAGCAGTTTCATGGAACGGCCACTAATTAAATTGGCATCAGAGGAGAGGGGTCCAGGTCTTATTATACAAATGCAAAATAGAGCAAAATAAAAATGCTGTGCACACAGCAGACAATGAGGCATATTAAGTTTTTAAATGGTCAGGACTTCTGGGTGGTGCAGGAACGGTATGGACGTATCCCAGCTGAATATTTTTTAAATTTCTTTCTGTTTGAGCCATGTGTTGGCCCTGTCCCAACTATTTTGAGACCTGTGGCAGGCATCAAATTTGAAATGAGCTCTTTTTTTTTTGGGGGGGGGGGGTTATTAAAGCCTGGGAGTATCAAAAAAATAGTGCCAAGATTGAAGAAAACGGATATGTATGATGAGGACTGAAGTGGGTATTGGCATCCATGAAAAAAATTAATTGGGAAAAACTATTTATATATATAGAAATTCCAGTTCTGCATTTAATTCTATTCATCCAGACATTATTCTCCATAAGCTAGCTCAGCTGGCGGTGAACCCATCCCTGATTAAATGTTTTGTTTTGTTTTTTCCTTTTTATTAAAACAATCACAAAAGGTGACATTCTACTCTGTGTTCTCTGAGGAAACAACATGGAGTGTAAGGGTGCTTCTTCTGTTTACCCTGTATACAAACAACTGTCTCAGCTCACAACCCAATCAGTCTGTAATGAAGTTCTCACATGACACTCTTACATTACATCTGCTCATCAGCAGCCGTACATCTGGAGTAGACAGGTTTAAAAAGTGGTGTGATTAACATCATCTACAAGTGAATGTAAATAAAACAAAGGAGATTACAGTGGATCCAAGGTCTATAGGAGACCACACTGTACTATACATACTGTCGTTGTGTCCCTGGGCAAGACACTTCACCCACCTTGCCTGTGTATGAATGTATCAGTGTGGCTGTGTTTGGTGGTGGTCGGAGGCACAGATTGGCAGCCACGCTTCCGTCAGTCTGCCCCAAGGCAACTGTGGCTACAGAAGTAGCTTACTACCACCGAGTGTGTCTGAGGAGTGAATAATGCCCTAACCCTAACCCTGATGGAAATTTTAAATGAAAATGCCAATTGTCTTGGTAACAATACTGTTAAAAAGTTAGACACATCTGATCTTTCTGTGACAAAATTATCCTCTTATCAACTTTCAGATAAATCCAGCAGCAGTTTAGCAAACACACTGCTAAAAGACAGCGCTGTTTATTCTATTAAATGTTTTTATCTTGCGACTTTCATAGTGCGAGTGTCCAAGAAGTGTGGACTGTCCAAATTCTCCTTTTTAAACCCCTGTACCCCTGTGCACTCACTCACTTCATGTACTCACAGAAAATGCACACTTCAACAAAGTGTGTAGTCCGTAGTGCGCGTATTGGGACAGGGACAATCAGAACACGAAGACAGGCTCATGAGATCTTAGCAGACTCCTCTCACGTATTACTCTGAGTATGAGCTACTGCAGTCTGACAGAAGATACAGGATCTGCTTGTGTCGCAGAATAGATACAAAACTCATTCATTCCTCTGTCAATTAGGCTTCATATTAAATACACTTAAGTGTGTAAATGTGTTGTGCTTTAAATGTACTTATGATGCACATGGGTGTATGATTTTGTGTTTTATTGTCTGAATTATAACTTTGATGTTTGTATTTGTGTATGCTGCTGGCCCTTGCTCTGATACACATTTTCCCCCAGGGAGACAAACAAATAAAGAAACCCTAAAGTTGATACTGAAGGTTTCTAATTTCAGTTTAAGATGTTAATTTATTAAAGAGGTAATTTTCTCTTTTTATTTTCATGTTTAACCACTGCAATAATAGTAACACTGATAATCATTCATCTTGCTGTGCCCAATAGAAAAAATGGGTAAAAAAAAAAAAAAAAAAACAGATCTCCAGGCTATTTCTTGTTGAACTACAACTTTGTATCCATTTATTAAATACATAGGTATTTTCTACTTTTATTCTGGTAATCTGTATGAAAATAAAGTGTATCTTACTTGGTAGTGTGTTTGTGAGGCGTTCGTAGTACTGTCTGACAGTGGAGTCTCCATACAGATGCAGCTGTTTTCCCTTCAGACAGGCAGTAATGACTGAGGCACTGTTGAATGGGCGGACTGTGGTGCCCCCTAGTGGTATCCATTGGTTCTTGTAATAATATCCAGAAGGTCCAGGCCTCACCTCCTTTGACTCACCTGAACAATGGAAGAGAACGTTATTGGTCTACTGAAAAACCTAAGGACATACCTTATATTACAAATATTTAACCAATAGACATTATTTCTGTAACACCATAAGGAATATGCCCTGGGTGTTATTGAGTTTTTTATTAGAGTGACCTAAAGTCTTTATGTGCCAAATGTCATGAATGTCCAATAAACTCATTTGTTTCCCTCCCTACAGAGATTTTCTTTTGAATCCCATTGGAATAGAGTGGAGGATGCTGCTTATCTCCATAGCAACACTGAACAAAATATGACATGGGTCTGATTGACTTTTATAATCAGGGTCACATAAAAGACTTTTCTGCCAATTTTCATCTCTTTCTAAAAAAAAACAATTATTTTTTTCCATACAAAATTGTGTTTGTTTCTGTAGGGGGCGCCATTGCGTGCATCATCTCAATTTTGATGTCCTTGTATTCAGGGAGAGTGATTAAATTTTAGCGTAAATCAGACAGAGCATGTGTGATTTGAGGATGTTTATATCATTGACGTCCATTTGCCCAACGCCACACCCAGATCATACAAAATCGTTGGTTCAATTGACTTTTTTAGTGTTGTCATGTAGAGAATGTTTGTGCCAAATTTCGTGTGTTATAAAAACTTTAATATTTCTTGCAGTTTGTAGGGGGCGCTATGGAGTTCACTATCGTGGAGAAGTCATTTAAATTTGAAATTCTTTATTTCAAAATTAAATGAAAAAAATGATAGTTTTGGGTGTCGCATGTCTCTAAGATGAACCTGACCAGATTTGAGCTCATTTGGTCCAAAGCCCTAGAAGGAGTTTGTTCAAGTATGAGGTGTGGTGCATGTGGCTCTGGGACTTCAAATCAATATGGCCGACTTCCTGTTTGTTGGAGGGCGGAGCTATAATAAGGTTTTAGGTTTGCCTTGATGTGATTCATCATTGTACCTAATTTCATTGCCCTATGCCAAAGTAAGTGTGGACTAAATCCCATAGGAATCAAACTACTGGGGGCGCTGTTGAGCCATTTTGTTTTGTGCATGTCCATTTTGGCTATTTTAATAAATTTGTCACCTGACTGCATTACTGTGCCAAATTTCATGAGTTTTCAACTATGTTCAAGGAGTCAAATTTGAGGTCATGGAAGAAAAAAAAAAGAAACCAGACAAAAACAAAAAACCCTGAGCCTGCTTTGCTTGGCTCGGGGCGAATAAATTTGGCTGCAAACAGCAATATCATGGCAAAACCGTACATTATAAGGCATGGGTCCTATTGACTTCTCTGATTTGCAAGCAGGAACTTTTTGCCAAATTAATTTCATACATTTCTGACAGACAATTTTTAATTTAAATAGGGACAGTACATATTGATGAATATATGCGTGATATTTAAAAAAGACAGCTTCTAGTTTTTATTCTACCAGGTAAGTTCCAGTGAGAGTCTCTTTTGCAGGGGAGTCCTGGCCCCATAGGGGGACCTATTGTACATGTTTTTGTACAATACACAGACACAGGGAGAACATACAAACTCTACAAAGAAAGAAAGCGTGCCACTCATCTTATTTTCCCCAGACAGGTGGATGTAAACTCAATACAACTACAATCAAACACAAATATAGTAACACAAGAGAACAGATGGATGCAAAGGAAGATCAGGCTAACATCCACAGACTCGGATGTAGTTTGATTAAAGGAGACTGGGGTACTTGCTAGAGGAATGCATACTGTCCTAATGTATCCTAAGTACCACACTGTATTTCAGACAGCTGATATAATGTAGGAGCTGAAGTGCACTGTGCATAACCCTCGAAGAAAAGGTGCCATAAAAGATTGCACATAACCCAGCAAATAAGGTGTTACAGAGTTGCACATTGCTATTATCTATCTATCATCACAAATGTAAGTAGATTCAAACCAGGCCTTTAAATTGGATTTAAAAGAAGCACAGCTAGGGGACTCTTGTACTGTAGATGGCAAATTATTCCACAAAATACTGCCCTTGTAAGACAGTACATTTTGACTAAAGGAGGAGGTGCATGTGTTAGAGTTGATGAAAGAAGGTGAGCAGCTTCTTCTTCTAGAGTTTTTAAGCTTTGTCTCTGTACAACTGTATGTCCACACCTTAACAAATGTAACGGAGATCATTAATGTACAGGAAGAATAAGATGGGGTCCAATATTGATCCTTGAGGGACAGGACAGTCTAGGAAAGGACATTTCACTCCCTTGACCACAGAGCATTGGTTCTATTGGATAAATATGACACCATCCATTTTATGGCATGGTTGGAAAAATTAAAAAAGGTTAGTTTTGATAAGAGTACATCATGATTAACAGCATCAAAGCACTTTCCTCAAGCCTAAATATCAGCTCCTACATAATTATTTTTATCCAAATTACATTTAACATTTTCTCAAAACATTCTTATTGCAGATTTGTTTGAATGATGTGGATGAAAGCCAAATTGCATGGAGTGGGGGGAGGGGGAGGGCACTGTTTGTAAATCAAGGCAAAAAGTACATTTTCACACTTTACCTGCTTTAGGCAAAATCGTGACACTGGCGGCTCCTGAGGCTGCAATAGGAGCTTTCAAGCTGATGCCACTAAAAAAAACACAGACAGAAGAGGATAAGCTGTAGTAGTTTCCTAGCATCCATCTGTATCCATCTGTCACCTACAGGGGGCAGAGTAACTACAGACCTGCTCTGTCACCTACAGGGGGCAGAGTGACTACAGACCTGCTCTGTCACCTACAGGGGGCAGAGTGACTAAGTGCAGACGTGCTCTGTCACCTACAGGGGGCAGAGTGACTACAGACCTGCTCTGTCACCTACAGGGGGCAGAGTGACTAAGTGCAGACCTGGTCTGTCACCTACAGGGGGCAGAGTGACTACAGACCTGCTCTGTCACCTACAGGGGGCAGAGTAACTACAGACCTGCTCTGTCACCTACAGGGGGCTGAGTGACTAAGTGCAGACCTGCTCTGTCACCTACAGGGGGCAGAGTGACTAAGAGCAGACCTGCTCTGTCACCTACAGGGGGCAGAGTGACTAAGAGCAGACCTGCTCTGTCACCTACAGGGGGCAGAGTGACTAAGAGCAGACCTGCTCTGTCACCTACAGGGGGCAGAGTGACTAAGAGCAGACCTGCTCTGTCACCTACAGGGGGCAGAGTAACTAAGAGCAGACCTGCTCTGTCACCTACAGGGGGCAGAGTGACTAAGTGCAGACCTGCTCTGTCACCTACAGGGGGCAGAGTAACTAAGTGCAGACCTGCTCTGTCACCTACAGGGGGCAGAGTAACTAAGAGCAGACCTGCTCTGTCACCTACAGGGGGCAGAGTAACTAAGAGCAGACCTGCTCTGTCACCTACAGGGGGCAGAGTAACTAAGTGCAGACCTGCTCAACAATGCGGTTTTCGTCCTGGCCGTGGAACAGTGGACCAGCTCTACACCCTCTATCGAGTGCTCGAGGGTTCATGGGAGTTCGCCCATCCAGTCCACATGTGTTTTGTGGACCTGGAGAAGGCGTTCGACCGTGTCCCTCGTAGCGTCCTTTGGGGGGTGCTCTGGGAGTATGGGGTCCGAGGCCCTCTGCTAAGGGCTGTTCGGTCCCTGTATGACCGGAGCAGGAGTTTGGTTCGCATTGCCGGTTGTAAGTCGGACCTGTTCCCAGTGCATGTTGGACTCCGGCAGGGCTGCCCTTTGTCACCGGTTCTGTTCATAATTTTTATGGACAGAATTTCTAGGCGCAGCCAGGGGCCGGAGGGAGTCTGGTTTGGGAACCACAGGATTTCATCTCTGCTTTTTGCAGATGATGTTGTCCTGTTGGCTTCATCAGGCCAGGACCATCAGTGTGCACTGGGGCGGTTTGCAGCCGAGTGTGAAGTGGCTGGGATGAGAATCAGCACCTCCAAGTCTGAGGCCATGGTTCTCGACCGGAAAAGGGTGGCTTGCCCTCTCCAGGTTGGAGGAGAGTTCCTGCCTCAAGTGGAGTTCAAGTATCTTGGGATCTTGTTCACGAGTGAGGGAAGGATGGAGCGTGAGATTGACAGACGGATCGGTGCAGCGTCTGCAGTAATGCGGTTGTTGTATCGGTCTGTTGTGGTGAAGAAGGAGCTGAGCCGAAAGGGGAAGCTCTCGATTTACCGGTCGAGCTACGTTCCTACTCTCACCTATGGTCATGAGCTTTGGGTCATGACCGAAAGGACAAGATCCCGGATACAAGCGGTTGAAATGAGTTTCCTCCGCAGGGTGGCTGGGCGCTCCCTTAGAGATAGGGTGAGGAGCTCTGTCACCCGGGAGTAGCTCGGAGTAGAGCCGCTGCTCCTCCACATCGAGAGGAGTCAGCTGAGGTGGCTCGGGCATCTGTTCCGGATGCCTCCCGGACGCCTCCCTGGGGAGGTGTTCCGGGCATGTCCCACCGGGAGGAGGCCCTGGGGAAGACCTAGGACACGCTGGAGGGACTATGTCTCTCGGCTGGCCTGGGAACGCCTTGGGGTCCCCCCGGTAGAGCTGGAGGAGGTGTCTGTGGAGAGGGAAGTCTGGGCATCTTTGCTTAGACTGCTGCCTCCGCGACCTGGTCCTGGATAAGCGGAGGAAGATGGATGGACAATGTGATTTTCTGGATTTTTTTTTTCTCATTTTTTCTCTCATAGTTGAGGTAAACCTATGATGAAAATTACAGGCCTCTCTCATCTTTTTAAGTGGGAGAACTTGCACAATTGGTGGCTGACTAAATACTTTTTTGCCCCACTGTATATATAGATATACCCTTTTTATAAAAAAAAAAAAAAAAAAATTGTCCTCTCGCCCTCCGTGGGCGGTTTCATCCATCCAAGCTTGAGTCCTCTACCAGAGGCCTGGGAGCTTGAGGGTTCTGCGCAGTATCTTTGCTGTTCCTAGGACTGCGCTCTTCTGGACTGAGATGTCTGATGTTTTTCCTGGGATCTGCTGTAGCCACTCTTCCAGTTTGGGGGTTACTGCCTCGAGTGCTCCGATGACCACGGGCACCACTGTTGCCTTCATTTTCCAGGCCTTCTCAAGTTCTTCTTTGAGGCCTTGGTATATATTGGTATATATATGGTATATATATATATATATATATATATATATATATATATATATTAGAGATCATAGTTCAGGTCTGAAACCAAGATGGCGGACGGTGCAGCAGCTTGTGCTCCTGCTGAAATTTATAGGACGGTGGATGGCAAAATAATTGTGGAGGATGAACTGTTAAACTTCCTTGCTGTGAAAGCTAGAACTTTAAGCCAGGATGAAATTGTTTTACTGGCAGTAAACACGTTTGACTACGACTGGATAGAGGCCTCAAAGAAAGTATTGTTTGAGCTTTGCCCTACTACGCAGCGCAACATAGCGCATAAATGAGCGCAAAAGGACATAAACAATATAAAGAGTTGTCTAAAAGTCCTCAATGAATGTGGTGAAAAAGTTCCACATTTTGTATCACATTATTTGGATGAATTGCCACCGGTGACTTTTGTGAATATGGATGTCTGTGGTCTGCTTAGGAGAATGGAGCGGCTGCATGCTGACATTGATGCCATGAGGTGTGCTTTACAGCTCCAGGTGATGTGTGTGCAGACCTCCATGCGATCACGACGGACATGAATCGCCAGGTGTGTAGCCTGGAGTGCGCCACAGAAATGGCTCGGGATAGTGGTCGGCAAAGGTTTGGAACTGCGTGTGAGGTTCAAGACGGCAGCAGCGGTGGTGGAGGCTCGATGCTGGGGGTGGAGGCCATGCCAGTGGCTGGGGCTCCTGGTGTTGCTGCAGGTGTCAGCGTGACTGGCACGGGCGGGATCCCCGCTTCAGCTGTGGGAAGTGGCACTGGAGAAGTGAAGGTCTCCGGTGAAATGACGGACTTTTCTGGATCTTCAACGTGGAGTACCGTTGTCAAAAGAGGGAAGCGACAGGTGGAGGGTGTTAAAATGGGATCACGCGCAGCCACACCCGGAGCGAGAAAACCTGGGAAAAATATGACAATTGTGGGCGCAGGCGCAGCAGGAAATATAAAAATGGTAACTACCAAACTGGTTCGCTTCTAAATTCTCACCTGACCTAGACGCAGAGACATTAACTGACTATCTATAGGCACAACTGGGCCATGAGGTTACGTGTCACTCACTCACTCTCACTGTTAACAGTAGATTTGCTTCGTTTAAAGTTTCAGCTGAGTGCAACAATGTGGATGAGATGTACAATCCGGAGATCTGGCCGGAGGGTGCTTATGTGCGGCGTTTCTACGAGCCACGCAGGGTTGGTGTTACTGGCTCAAACAGTGCTGCTCCAGGTGGGCAGATGAGTGGAGCCTCATCGGTCCGTGGCGCGGAGGCTTAAATTTGGCTTAATGAACATAAAAGTACTATCTTACAACTGTCGTGGCCTGCGCTTGGGACAGAGCGCAGACGATAGAGCTGCCGTGGTGTTGTAGACCAGCTGCTGAATCAATGTGATGTCCTGTCTTTACAAGAGACCTTTTTGACGAAACAGGATTTAAAAGGCTTAAACTCTATAAATGATCATTTTCACGGAGCTGGGGAGTCCAGTGTGGACATTGGCGATGGGATAATTAGAGGCCGAATACCAGGAGGTGTAGCCATTCTCTGGGATAAAAGACTGGATTCTTGTATAAATGTAATAAGACTGAATGTGGACTGGTGTATAGCAATACATTTAACACAAAATGGCAAGGAATATGTCGTCCTAAATGTGTACACCCCGTATGAGTGCCATCATAATGAAAGGGAGAATCTTAATAGGCTGGCTTTTATTAATTGTTTTATACAGGATAATAATTTTCTAAATGTGTATGTTATTGGTGATATGAATTCAGACATTTCTGACAGTAAATCTGACGTCACTTCCGACGTCACTTCCAGTGAGTTCACTCCGTTGTTGGTTTTACTGTATACACAACTGTTCTTCGTCATTTGACCAAATTGAATTATTTAAGACATATCTTCTAGCAGTTTAACTTAGTTACTCTGTGAGAAATCTAGTATCGTATATAATCGCTTCGTGTCCAAGCCACTTTCAGTAATAGTTTACTAGTCTCTGTTAGCCTTTAGTGTATCTTAGCCTAGCATTAGCATGGCGTCTCCGTCCTCCGCCTTCACCCCTCTTTTCTGCTCAGTGCTGTTGAATATTTCTACATATGGCTTTGTGTATTACCACTAAACTATGTTTTGATGTACTACTGCTAAGGTTAATAAACGCTTCAATAGTACTAAGAATGCTTTGATTATAAAGTATGTTTTTCTCCTTTCACTCAAAACGTTACACTCTGTGATTACGTACACTGTGCATTTGCAAAAGTGCACAATAATGAGCTGGTTACAAAGTTAGGAAACTCCAGGTTACAGGTGGGGCCCTGCCGCTGCGTGGGACACTCCTGAAGATAACGAAGATTACGCACCGCAGTAATGAGAACCCTGGCCTGGTCGAGGCACAGGAGTTTCTTGCAGAAATTGTCATACATTGTCATACATAGTATAAAAACTGTGATCACTCCTTTGTGGACGGCTTGCTCACCCTCTCCCTTTCAGCGGGGCACAGCTGTTGTTACCTCACCTGTGTGATACTAAAATAAACCTTCTGACTTGATTATACTTGTGAATCATCGTCCTCTTTGATGCTTACACCCAAAATGAACAATCCTAATAGTGCCATATGTTCAGTGAGAATCCTGCCTCCTTTAGTGATGAGAGCAGTAGATGTGTGAAGTGTAGTTTGTTTTTAGTTTTGGAGCCAGGTTAGAGCAGTTAGAAGCACGGCTCCGCACAGGGTAGGCTGAGGCTAAGCCAGCTAGCCAGGTAGCTATAGGGACCGTAGACCTGCGCTAGCAGTAGCAGGAGCGCTAGCCACACTAGCCCCCCAGCGCCTCCCCAGCAGCCGGGGGACAAGCAGGATGGCAGCCACTTACTACTACTCACCCAAAGCTTCCCGTCTGGAATAGGTTTTCTCCCCTCAGCGACACACCCGCTGAACCATCGACTCTGGTGATTGGGAGCTCGATAGTTAGAGACGTGAAGCTGCCAGCGGCTACGGTTAGGTGTTTTCCGGGGGCCAGAGTGGGTGACATCGAAGGAAACCTTAGGCTTTTAGCCCAGAGTAGGACCAGGTTCCGTTGAATCGTGATTCACGTTGGCGGTAACGACGCCCGGCGGAGACAATCAGAGGTGCTCAGGTTGAACGTAGGGTCGGTGCAAACTTGCTAAGTCGATGTCGGACACCGTAATATTCTCTGGTCCCCTGCCGAATTTGACCAATGATGAAATGTACAGCCGCTCTTCATCATTCAACCGCTGGTTATCTAGATGGTGCCCAGAAAACGGCATAGGCTTTATTGATAATTGGCGAGCGTTTTGGGGAAAGCCCGGTCTCTTACGGAGAGACAGCATTCATCCCACGTTGGATGGTGCAGCGTTGCTGTCCAGAAATATGGCTGATAGCATTAGTGTCCAACCTGAGGAGCCAGAGGTGGGACCCGGGCACAGAGCAGGAGTTTAAAACACTTCTCTGAGCTTCCTTACGAGCTGGGACAAACCCAGTATAAAGATATTTTAGCAGAGCAAATAGAGACTGCCCCCGCCTAAACACTAACTCCAACAGCAAAAGGCAAATAAGAGTGAGAGCCACAAATTTTACAAATTTAATAAAAATAACTTGTAGACCTATTAATAATATTAATAATAATCAAAACAACGACATAATTAAATGTGGATTACTAAACATTAGGTCAATTTCCCCTAAATCCCTGTTAGTTAATGAATTAATTAATGATAATAAACTTAACCTACTGGCCTTAACAGAAACCTGGCTACAACAGGATGATTATGTGAGACTTAATGAAGCTCCTCCCCCAAGTCATGTAAACTTTCAGACAGCGAGGAGCACAGGCGGAGGCGGGGGAGTGGCAGTAATATCACAGTCTAGTTTACTTCTTAGCCCCAAATCTAAACACACATATAATTCCTTTGAAAGCCTCATACTAACTATAAATCACCCAAACTGTAAGAAACAAAAAACAGTTATGTTTATAATCATCTACCGGCTCCTGGTCACTATTCCGAATTTTTAATTGCATTCTCTGACTTTCTATCCAGTATAATGTTAGACTCAGATAAGATTGTAATTGTAGGGGACTTTAATATTCATGTTGACGACAGCAGTGACTGTCTAGGAAATGCATTTGCAGTCTTATTAGACAGCATAGGTTTTAATCAAAACATAAATGAACCCACTCATTGTCACAGCCTGGACCTTGTTTTAACCTCTGGTATAGAGATTAGTGAGCTCACTGTCCTCCCTCATAACCCCATACTCTCACATCACTTTCTAATTACCTTTCAGTTTATACTCAAACACTGTACTGTTCCAATGAACAAAACCCAGATTAGAAGAACATTATCAGACCAATCTGTGTCAGAGTTTAAACACATAATAAAGTCAATATTTAGTACAATGTTGAGTGAGTTTGTTGAGAATAGCTCCCATAGCTCGAGTCCCAGTAAAAGTGATCAGTTTGTTGACAGCGCCATGCAGTCTTTAAAGACAGCTCTAGACAATGTAGCTCCATTAAAACAAAAGGTTGTTAGGCCGAATCGAGTAGCTCCATGGTTTAATGCTGAAACACATTCCCTTAAACAAGCAACCTGTAAATTAGAAAGGCTATGGCTCTGTCACTGAAGCTCAGAGCAGTCTCTGAATGCCTAGAAATATAGTCTTTTAAATTATAAAATATCGCTGCATGAGGCCAAAACCAGATACTCTTCAACTTTAATAGAAGAAAACAGGAACAACCCTAGGTTTGTGTTCAGCGCTGTAGCCAGGCTGACCACCAGTCACAGCTCAGTAGAACCCTGTATCCCTGTTACTCTCAGCTGTGAAAACTTTCTTACATTTTTTTAACAACAAAATCACAAGTATTAGAGACAAATTAAATAAAATTCTCCCTACGATCAGCTCAGAGCTAAAGCTGTGAAAATGGAGGCCACTATAAAACCATCTGTAACGTTAGACTGCTTCATCGCTGTAGATCAAACTGAGATAACGTCAGTCATTATGTCCTCCAAAACCTCAACTTGTCTTTTAGACCCAATTCCTACCAAACTTTTTAAAGAAACTCTTCCCCTAATTAATGAACCTATACTGAACATAATAAACACCTCCCTAGAAACAGGTTATGTGCCACAGTCTTTTAAATATGCAGTTATTAAACCGCTTCTGAAAAAACCCAGTCTAGATCCTGACATTTTAGCCAACTATAGACCAATATCAAATCTCCCTTTTATTTCAAAAATCCAAGAAAGAGTTGTAGTTAAACAGTTATGTCGCCACCTACAGGACAATAGCTTATTTGAAGATTTTCAGTCAGGGTTTAGAGCCCACCATAGCACAGAAACTGCATTAGTTACAGTCACAAATGACTTGTTATTAAGTTCAGACAAAGGACTGGTCTCAGTCCTGGTTCTGTTAGATCTCAGTGCAGCCTTTGACACCATTGACCACAGCATCTTACTCCAGAGATTAGACTGTGACACAGGGGTCAGAGGAGCGCCCCCTGCTGGTTTAAATCCTACTTATCTGATAGGTACCAGTTTGTCAGTGTAAATGAACATTCCTCACAGTGCAGTAAAGTTAGCTTTGGAGTGCCACAAGGCTCAGTACTTGGACCCATTCTGTTCATGCTTTACATGCTGCCTTTAGGAAACATAATCAGAAAACATGGCATTAATTTTCACTGCAGACGATACACAGTTGTATTTATCAATTAAACCTGATCAGAACGACCGCGTTGAGAAACTTAGCGCCTGTGTGAGAGACATAAAGACCTGGATGACAATTAATTATCTCCTCCTAAACCCAGAAAAAACAGAGGTCATTATACTAGGCCCGAAAAAGCTGAGAGATGCTCTGTCTGACCAGAGTCTCCCTGGACGGTGTCAGTGTAGCCTCAAGTTCTACTGTGACAAACTTAGGAGTTTTATTTGACCAAGATTTATCATTTAAGGCTCATATAAACCAGGCATGTAAAACAGCATACTTTCACTTACGTAACATCGCCAAAATCAGAAATATTTTATCTAAAACTGACAATGAAAAAGTCGTCTACGCGTTTGTTACATCTAGGTTGGATTACTGTAACTCTCTGCTGCAGTGTGCCCTAAAAACTCATTAAAATGTTTTCAGCTTGTTCAAAACGCAGCAGCGAGATTATTAACAGGAACTAACAGAGAGAACATATTACTCCTGTGCTAGCTTCACTTCACTGGCTTCCAGTTGAATTCAGAATTAGGTTTGAAATCCTTCTCCTGACTTACTCCATCCTACATTACTGATGTTATAGAGCCATACCAACCAAGCAGAGTACTACAGAGTACTACAGAGTACTGCAGGGTTTCTAAAAGTACAGTTGGAGGTAGAGCCTTTAGTTACCAAGCTCCTGTTTTATGGAATCAGCTTCCAGCTCATGTTAGAGGCAGACACAGTCTCTACATTTAAGGTTAGGTTAAAACGTTCCTCTGTGAGAAAGCTTATGGTCAGGCCAGGAACAGGGTTAACTCCACAGCTGAAGCTAAGCTGCTCTAGGAGCTAGAAGCTGGGGGAAGTATGATGCACTGACCTCTGACCTCTGGTTTCATCTGCTATCACTGTCATTAATAAAAGTAAAATATATATATATTTTTAATTGTGAATAAACCAGCTGTTCCATTGTTATCAGTAAAACTCATATTTGATTTAAACATGTTTACATCATATCTGGGGAGATATGTGGCTCATTTGTATGAAATATAAAAAGTATATACTGCTCATAGCTCCTTTAAAGGTTCTGTTTGACTCTGATGCTCTGGCTCCAAACCAAACTAAGTTAACTGTGTGTTATTACTTTCATCCCCAAACAAACTCTAATCCTGTACAAAGTTGTGTCATGTTTCCAAAGTTGTAGTTCCCAGGTGGGTGACCCAGTGTTTACATCAGACTGAAGTTTGTCAAAGTCATACACTGTTGATGTTTTCCTCTCTGAACTTGTTAGTGTGAAGCTTTGGCAGTTGTTGCATCAGGTGTCTCTTGTTACTGTTCACACTGGGATCACAGCTTCTGGTTACCGTGACGACCGCGAGCCCCCCGGTGCTGCAGCTGCAACAACAATCTACGCACGCTGCAGTCATTAGCTTCCATTAATGGGACACACGCTGCCACTCTGTCATGGGACAAATTACAGGTGTGAACAGTGCGAAGGCTTAATGACAAACACTGTGACCTGAAGCACACTTTTACTTTTCACTCACTTTACCAACTTCAAAACACCAAAACTTTAAGCCAGATCAACTTTAGCAACAACTGATAGAGTCCTAACTTTGGACCTGTTTACCTAAAACTAGATTACAGTGATTAATGATTTTCAACATTATTTTAACACTAAAACCATGACACAAAAAGTTATGTTTGGACAAACAAATGATTGTGATGGTAATGTGAATATTCATCATTTATAAAATAATTTATAACAGATGCAAACATGGTGGGGTGAAATAAAAGTGATATAAAGGGGCGACATTATGCTTAAACCATTTTTGGACAAACTTCTTTACAAACTTCAAAACATTATCTGACTACAACAGAAAGTTTAATAAGTACTTAGTCTTTTGACTAAAATGCTATTTAGTTTTAGTCAAGATTTAGTCATGTAATTGTTTTTAGTTTTAGTCTGGTTTTGTCGACTAAATCTACAATAGATTTAGTTAAACCCAAATATGTATTTGTCTTTTATTTAATGTTACAACCCTGGCTCTAGGGGGCGCAACCGAGGAGGACACACCAGACAAAAAATAGTGTTTAACAAAATAATCTTTATTTAACCAATTAAACTGAATTAAATATGATCAAACTAAATTGGACCAAATTAAGTTTACTATGAACTAAGGATTAAAGTGTCATGTTATCTGACTAGGACCAGGACCAGGACCAGGACCAGGACCAGGACCAGGCCAAGACCAGGACCAAGATCCCACCAGGACCAGACCAGGACCAGGACCAAGATCCCACCAGGACCAGACCAGGACCAAGATCCCACCAGGACCAACACCAGGCCAGGACCAGGACTGGACCAGGACCAGACCAGGACCAAGACCAAGATCCCACCAGGACCAGACCAGGACCAACACCAGGCCAGGACCAGGACTGGACCAGGACCAGACCAGGACCAACACCAGGCCAGGACCAGGACTGGACCAGGACCAGACCAGGACCAACACCAGGCCAGGACCAGACCAGGACCAGGACCAAAACCAGAACAATGACCAGACCTGGACCAGAATGGGACCAGACCAGGAACAGAACCAGGACCAGACCGGGACCAGAATGGGACCAGACCAGGAACAGAACCAGGACCAGACCGGGACCAGAGCAAGACCAGACCAGAAACAGAACAAGACCAAGACCAGAACCAGGGCCAGACCAGGAGCAGGACCAGGATCAGACTGGGACCAGATCAGGAGCAGGACCAGGGCAGGACCAAGATCCCACCAGGACCAGACCAGGACCAACACCAGGCCAGGACCAGGACCAGACCAGGACCAGACCAGAACCAAAATCAGAAGCAGGACCAGACCAGAACCAGCACCAGAACCAGGACCAGACCAAGACCAGGACCAGGACCAGACCAGGACGAGAACCAGAACCAGAACAAGCACCAGGACCAGACAAAGACCAGACCAGAACCAGAACCAGAACCAGGACCAGGACCAGGACCAGACAAAGACCAGGAACAGACCAGAAGCAGAACTCTAATTAGGGTCCACTAGGGGACAATACTTCTCAGTATAAACTTTGGACACCTTTTTCTACCCTTTCCTATGTTGCTAAAATTGTGAAAATAATATTTTCGGAATCTATACATTTTGTTGAATTAAAAAAAAAAAAAAAAAAAAAAAAAATAGATCTCTGCGTCTTTTTAAAAAAAAGTTGTAATCTGTGTATACCAGGGAAATTATAGGGGGCGCTGGACTTTTCTTTGAACCCAACATGTCCTTGAATAGAAGAAGACCACCATCAACATAACCCTTACTACAACTTCTTGACCAATCAGATGATAGCCCACTTTCACCATATGTGGTCCAACATTAACATATGTTTCCCTAACTTACTACAATGGGTTTGTGGACCACATGATGGCCCACTTTCTTCATGTATAACCATTATGTTTGTATTGATCCTAACTGTGCTAACTTTGATGAAAAAATTCCACATTATGTGGTCCTGAACAGAAAATAACCTCTGTTTTCAAAAATGTTATTTTAAACATGGAAAAATAACATCATCATCATCATCATCATCATCATCATCATCATCATGTCTTCCACACTTCTGTTGCTCGGTTGCAGGGGCTGTACAGTTTTGCATGGGTGAGTTTTTTTAGAGCTAATTTTTTTTACTGTGAGATTAACAAAGTACTATCTTTCCTTTTTTACATGTTTATGCAGGTGTTGATCAAATGTAAGAACAATTCTTTTTTGCATAACATTTTTTATTGAACATTATAACCATGAATATCAAAGAACATGAACTAAACACAAACATGAACTAAAATATACAAACAAATAAATTCAAAAGGGGCAAACATTTTGGGCCTGTTAGAAAAATTACTTCGGTGACGCGTATTGTTCCGATTGTTCCTCCTCCTGTTAAAAGAATAAAGAAAAATTTAATATGACCCAACATCTTAGTATGACCCAACATCTCAGTATGACCCAACATCTCAATATGACCCCACTGTATGACCCAACATCTCAATATGACCCCACTGTATGACCCAACATCTTAGTATGACCCAACATCTCAATATGACCCCACTGTATGACCCAACATCTCAATATGACCCAACATCTCAGTATGACCCAACATCTCAATATGACCCCACTGTATGACCCAACATCTCAATATGACCCCACTGTATGACCCAACATCTCAATATGACCCCACTGTATGACCCAACATCTCAATATGACCCAACATCTCAATATGACCCAACATCTCAATATGACCCCACTGTATGACCCAACATCTCAATATGACCCAACATCTCAGTATGACCCAACATCTCAATATGACCCAACATCTCAGTATGATCCAACATCTCAGTATGACCCAACATCTCAGTATGACCCAGCATCTCAGTATAACCCCACTGTATGACCCAACATCTCAATATGACCCCACTGTATGACCCAACATCTCAGTATGACCCAACATCTCAATATGACCCCACTGTATGACCCAACATCTCAGTATGACCCAGCATCTCAGTATGACCCAACATCTCAGTATGACCCAGCATCTCAGTATGACCCAACATCTCAATATGACCCAACATCTCAGTATGACCCCACTGTATGACCCAACATCTCAGTATGACCCAACATCTCAGTATGACCCAACATCTCAGTATGACCCAACATCTCAATATGACCCAACATCTCAGTATGACCCAACATCTCAGTATAACCCAGCATCTCAGTATGACCCAACATCTCAGTATGACCCAACATCTTAGTATGACCCAACATCTCAGTATGACCCAACATCTCAGTATGACCCAACATCTCAGTATGACCCAACATCTCAATATGACCCCACTGTATGACCCAACATCTCAGTATGACCCAACATCTCAATATGACCCAACATCTGAGTATGATCCCATTTGACCCAACTTCATGTATAATCCAGGTGATTCAGAATCCAGCAAATATCTCTATACAGTATGAGCCCAATATTTGCAGGTGTAGGAGTCATACAATACAAAAACTCTGTATTAAAGACTGTACCTGTACTGCACTACCCATAATTTATTTTTTATTTCTATGTTCAATTTCTTACTTACCTTTGTCAAGAATCTCCTGAGTGACAAACAGCTCTGCACTCTGCCTTCCCAATGCACTGGGCACAGGCTGCAAGTGTTTACACAAATACAATAACATTAGAAATTTGAGTTGAAAGGTCTCCTGCAGAAGAATGTAGTGTTTGCTAATGATATTATTTTTTTTTAATAAAAACAGATAATCTCTCACGTCCATGTTGACATAATCGTTGTTGTCATAGCACATTCTGTTGCACAGCTCCATCGTCTCATTTGCAGCATTGATACGCTCCATCCTAGAATAAGGCCATTTCCTGGTTTATGGTACCTGAAGCCCCTTAGATAACATACATTTGCATTGAGTATTAACTCTGTAGAGTTTTGGGTAGCAGGGTCTCTTACAGAAGAGTGTTGTGTTAGCTAAATTTCTTTATTTCCAAAATTAAATTCAGATAATCACTCACCCCAGTGCTGAAACGACCCATCCTGCTGCTTATTAGAGTGCCATGTGCACCATTTTGCTGCTTTTTATGTTAAAAAAAAAAAAAAAAAACATATATAGAGGGTTTATTAAACAGTCATTGTTTTTTTTAAACATACAACCAAACTTCCTCCTATAAAACGGCTGTATACATGCCCAAACATGAACTGCTCTCACATTCATGCTCTTTAAAAAATCTAGATGGACAGTGATATTGTAATTACCTGCGCTGCAGTCCTCTCTCTTACATTTTCTTAATGAGACTGAAACAGGAAAAACAAAAGTGTTTCATGGACATGTATAGTACAAAGATTCTTTTTTTTCATAGCAGCCACCATTAGCAGTACTTGGTTGCAAAAGCCCCTTCACAGTGTGCTGCTTAAATGTGTGAATGTTAGTCTTAGTGTGTGAATCAAAACTTAAGGAAACATGTCTACAGTCATCACTCTTTGCTTAACATGAGTAGTATGACAATACACACTAATCTAATCGCTTAATATGTATTGAGTAGCCACCTGAATGAAAGAAATGAATGTATGAAGAAACAATGTGTACAGCTAGTATACAATAAAGTCACAAATATGCCTGAAAACTGAAAAGTCAGAGCACCCAACAATAATGTGTATAGAGGCCTAAATTTGAGATGCACAACCCTTACTACATACGGTATGTAATATTATATCCAAATCCTTATAATCATCGAACAAATCACTTTTGGCCAGGTCATAACATAATAGTGTATGATGGTTCCCAACTTTCCCAACATTCAAATTCCTTCAGTAGGAACCAGATGCCCCTAGATAATTTACATCTTCTTTTAGTATGAACTCATTAGAATTTTGAGTTGAAGGGTCTCCTACAGAAGAGTGTTGTGTTGACTAATTTTAAATATATTAATACTAATAATCACTGACCCCAGTATTGACATCTTCTCATTCCATCCATCTCCTCTCAAAAGGGCGACGTGTACAGTTTTGCTGTTTTTGATATGAAAAGAACACATTTATAGAGGGATCATAATACATACAGTTTTATTTTCAAACATACAACCCAACTTCATCATATTAAAGGGTCACAATATGCTTGTTTAGAGGCCTAAACATGAACTGCAAGGACTCACAAACCACCCAGTATTACAGTGAATGATTATATAAAAACCCAACTTTATATTTTAAGTTCCTTCTATGGTTAAATCTCAACAAATGAGAAAGGCCCTAGAACTTTAAAACATTGACCCTGGTGTCTGAAGTTTTTTGCCATGATCTGTAGCAGATTAAAGGTCTCTCAGTTTTGTTTCAACCTCAGATCATAATTCATTCCTCCAACAGGTGAACCTTTAAATTTGTAGCAAATTAAAGGTCTCTGTTTTCCACAGGGTCTGAGAGGGGCCAGAAACAAACTAGTCAAAGGCAATTTTTCCAAGGCCTTAAAAATTACCCAACATTACAGTGTATGGTGGTTCTAAGACCCAACTTCACCATTCAGGTTCCTTCTATAACAAGACCCAGAATAAGGCCATTTCCTAGTTTTGGGTTCCCAAGCTCCCTCAGATAATTTACATCTTCATTGAGGGTAAACTTGTGTCAGCTTTTAAGTGTCAAATTTGGAGAAGAACTACAGTTATGTCCACATCCCTAAACAAGCTTATCAATTCACAACTTTTTATGTGAAACACGCACAGCTTTGAAAGGTTACCCTCTCAATCTAGATAAAAGGTGTTGATCACCTTCACTTTGTCCATATTCAATAAATGTCAATGCCATCTCTCGACAAAAGCCTTAATATTATACTTTTTTAAAAATTAGCTGTGTTATACAAGGGTCCCACAGATTGAAACTAGAAAAATAGAAAAGATGTCATACTTGCCCTATTTAAAGTATCACAGGGATTTCCCTACTATCATCCCTTTAACTTGAAAGACAATTTACCACATGGCCCACAGGGGCCCTTAAGCTGAAGTGTTGTGGCTCTTGGGTTGGCCCTATAATAATCCTTTTAACTTAAGAAACAATGTCACACATGGCCTGAAGGGGCTCTTAACTTGAGGTATTGTAGCCCTTGGGATGGCCCTGTAGTCACCTTTTTAACTTGAAAGACAACATACCACATGGACCTCAGGGGCCCTTAAGGTGTGGACCCTTCAGATCTCTGGGGAAGCCTTATTGCACAAATTAGGAAATATTGATGGTTAGGGAGGTTATGGACCAATAAGCACAAGTTGGAACACTGGAAAAATGGGTCCATTAGATGTCAGTAGAGTGCCATCTGGTGGCATTTTTAATACTGAGAAATTGGATTTTGCAAGTTGGGTCTGACCCAAGAACCCAAGTATTAAGATGCAATACACACTAATGGAGTCGGCCCAAGTCAGTCGATTTGTTGGGATTGACATCCACCAAACAATGTATAAGCATTAAAAAAGTCTAACTTTCCCTCCCGTTCCCATAACCCCTGACACAGGTTTAAAATCTTTTATTTTAATTTTTATTCATTCCCATCTGATGCATTATGTGACTTATATCCTCTCTTTTAGTTTCCAGCACCACATGTAAAATGTAAACAAGAGGCTACCCAGCAAGAAAACCCTTGAGGATCAGCAAAAATGTATTGCCGATTAATTCCAAATAAGACTGAATCCATCCAAAATATATATCAATAAGGCTGTGAGACAAATAAGCAAGTATATTTTAAACTGCTTTTGGGGAAAGCTGGCCTCTAAGTCCTCATTGCCACAACCAGAATTTATATCTGACTCTTCCAGATTCACACAATTAATGTTCAGTGACCATTATGATGTGAAGCAGTTCTGTTTCATCACCGATGATGTTGCCATGGTTCAGCGGTGGCATCCTGAAGGTGTGGTGTGCAAGGCAAGGGATGTCAATGTGTTTGTTGGTGCTGTGACAACTGCATATGCCAGACTCATGCTCTATGACCTTTTAGACCAGGGGTGTCAAACTCATTTTCACCGAGGGCCACATTAGCATAATGGTTGCCCTCAAAGGGCCAGATGTAACTGTAAGAAAGTATAAATCAGGGGTGTCAAACTCAATCGGAGCTGGGGCCAAAATTAGAAAACCAGTCTTGGTCGTGGGCTGAATAAGAGTATTGTATAAATAATAAAGCCAGCCTACTGTATTTTTGTTCTCAGTTAGGCTACAATAGACAAATAGTTTTAAGGGGCTTTGTAGTTTTGTTTTAAATCAGAACTTAGAACTCAACAAATAACAACAAATTGGCCACAGACTACTGACTAACACTGGCCAATTATTTATTTATGAAGTAATATTTACTGCCACAGTTACCTAACTCCTCATATAAGACAGGTGTTTTCATCAGGTCCACTCTGTTTTACTGTGACAGTGGGTACTACCAGCAGATAAATATTTAGGTGCATGTCATGGCCCTGAGGTGAATAAGCCCAGCACAACTTTAAGCTGAGTCAGCTCCTACACACAAACACGTATTATAGGCTTATTTAACATTTATTGAGCAAACTACTGTCCACCTCTCTGTCCTCTGCAGGACACAGTGTGAGCAGGATAATACCTGTTTCTGGGCAGGTTTAGAATGAGTGCATTAGAGCACAAGTAGCGACAGAGAGAAAGGAAAAAGAGCGACGGAGGGCAGTGCTGTTTTTAAAGACGCGGTTTGTAAAGGTGATGTTCTTACACTGCTGTGCGGTTGGAGCCTGTTTTTATTACTGCTACATGAGCTCAACAAACAAAGTGTAGAGTGTTTACAGAGAGTCCCAGTGTTTAAGAAGCTCCTGCTCTCATTGACCCCTCTTTGCCCATTTCTTTTGTGTAAAGTTAAATGTCCTGTCAGAGAATCCTTCACTCTCTCTCTGCTCCTGCGGCTCGTTAAATGCCGCTCGCTAAAACAGCGGGGGAGGGGCAGTGCCGGCGCGGCGCCGCTTTGGCAGTGCATTATGGGAGATGTAGTTTAAACAGATCGAGCACAATATATCGGCGGGCTATTATTAATATAAAATGGAAATGATCTCGCGGGCCACAAGAAATTATCCTGCGGGCCACATTTGGCCCGCGGGCCTCGAGTTTGACACGTGTTTTAGACAGTTTGCAGCAGCGACTCTTATACTGTGACACAGATTCAGTTGTTTTTACATCCAGATCTGGAGAGTGGATTCCTCCCACTGGCCCCTATCTGGGTGATCTAACAGATGAACTAAATGATGGAAGCGCTCAGGTGGAGGACTACATCACAGAATTTGTTGCAGGGTCCAAAATGTTATGCCTATTTGTTATGGCTTTGGGATGTTTTGTGGTTGCCTGCTCTGTTGCTCAACATCTTGTGTGCAGGTGACTGCAACGAGCCACACCTGTGTGCCAGCCCATAAAGGGCCTGTTCCTGGATTGGTCTCGCTCTCTGCTCAGTGCCGCTCTGCTGCTCGCCTGCTCTGCTGCTCGCCTCGGCCTCCGTTATGCACATTTGAGTTTGTCTTTTTATTTTTGCTTTTCAACACTTTTGCCTACATACACACAGCACGTCCAAGCACCTACATAACACCACTCATACTGACACTCACACCCCATTGTAGTTTTTGTTAATATTATTGGGTTTAGTTATTTAAATCTTCATTTGAGCACGTTAAACTTTGGTTCAGTCTGCCCTCTTTTGTTATGGCCCTGAGCCAGTCATAACAAATTGGGGGCTCATCCTTAGTTTTTTTTTTTTTTTTTTTGGCATTAAGTTGTAGTTTAGTTCGCTTAAGTTTGAATTGGCTTTGTTTTTTATGTTACGGTATTGTTGCTGAGCGCTTGTGTGCATTGGATAGCTCTTGTCTGCCGCGGCTGCGGGCCTTTGAATTGAGTTTTCTGTGCATTTGATGGGCATTTAGTGGGGTAGTCCCATGACGTCTTTGTCCTTATATGGATAGTTGTGTCTGGAGGAAGCTCCAACTGCTCAACCTGTCTCCATATCTCATCCACTGGATTTACAACTTCCTCAGTAACAGACCACAGGCTGTAAGCGTGGGCTTGTGTTGGAAATTCATTAATTTCTGTGTTATCCTACTGTTATTCTATTGTCTGAACTAAGTGCTGTACAAGGACAATGGCATGCGTAGCAGCTGTAAGGCCAAAGGATGTTGTGTCTTAGTGCACACGAGGCTAGGACATGGCGTCTTCTTAAAGATTAGAGCAAAAGTCTTCAGATATGCTTGTGACTCTGGGACACGTACTCTCTCCTGTGTAAGTTTGGTATAAAAACTACCTTCTGCTAAGGGGAGGACACTCTGCATCTCTCCCTTGTATTGTGTTCTCCTTGTGCACAAGTAAATTAAAGACAACTTGCTGATTGATCCAGACACAGTCTTTTTGTCAAGTATCTCAATCTAAAATTTCCATCACAATTGGGTGTCAGAAGTGGGATTCCTCGAGTTTACAGATCCAGACGGAGTGACCAGGGATTGATCATCCTGGGGGATAGATCCTCCAGCTTCTTACCTCCATAGGATTTAAGAGACGGGAGGCCTGTTTTCACTTGGTCTGGGACTGTCACCACTGGAATCCATCGAACTCAATTCACAAATAAAACGGTGAGATACAGATGTCTGTTATCAATAGCGAGTAGGACACAGGCCAGACTTGTTGTCATTCTTGACCAGGTTAATGTCTTACGGGAGCCTGCAATAGCTGAAAAAACAAAAATAAATAAAAAATTTAAAAAAAGAGGAAAAAGAAAAAGACAAAAAAAAATATATAGCTATAAAGTATTACAGGGTAATACAGGTCACTGGGTGACCAGGTTACAGGGTAACCAAAACTAAGGACAATAGCTATAAAGTATTACAGGGTAATACAAGTCACTGGGTGACCAGGTTACAGGGTAACCAAAACTAAGCCATAGTTATAAAGTATTACAGGGTAATGCAAGTCACTGGGTGACTAGGTTACTGGGTAACCAAAACTAAGGCAATAGCTATAAAGTATTACGGTGTAATACAAGTCACTGGGTGACCGGGTTACAGGGTAACCAAAACTAAGCCATAGTTATAAAGTATTACAGGGTAATACACGTCACTGGGTGACTAGGTTACTGGCTAACCAAAACTAGGCAATAGCTATAAAGTATTACGGGGTAATACAAGTCACTGGGTGACCGGGTTACAGGGTAACCAAAACTAGGCAATAGCTATAAAGTATTACAGGGTAATACAAGTCACTGGGTGACCAGGTTACAGGGTAACCAAAACTAAGGCAATAGCTATAAAGTATTACGGGGTAATACAGGTCACTGGGTGACCAGGTTACAGGGTAACCAAAACTAAGCCATAGTTATAAAGTATTACAGGGTAATACAAGTCACTGGGTGACTAGATTACTGGGTAACCAAAACTAAGGCAATAGCTATAAAGTATTACGGGGTAATACAAGTCACTGGGTGACCAGGTTACAGGGTAACCAAAACTAAGGCAATAGCTATAAAGTATTACAGGGTAATACAAGTCACTGGGTGACTAGATTACTGGGTAACCAAAACTAAGGCAATAGCTATAAAGTATTACGGGTAATACAAGTCACTGGGTGACTAGGTTACTGGGTAACCAAAACTAAGGCAATAGCTATAAAGTATTACAGGGTAATACAAGTCACTGGGTGACCGGGTTACAGGGTAACCAAAACTAAGCCATAGTTATAAAGTATTACAGGGTAATACACGTCACTGGGTGACTAGGTTACTGGGTAACCAAAACTAGGCAATAGCTATAAAGTATTACGGGGTAATACAAGTCACTGGGTGACCGGGTTACAGGGTAACCAAAACTAGGCAATAGCTATAAAGTATTACAGGGTAATACAAGTCACTGGGTGACTATAGGTTACTGGGTAACCTGATCAGAGTAAATATCTCAGAAAAGTCTGAGGGGCTTTACAGTGTGCACAACCATTATTCTAACAGCAGAAAATGGGAATAAGCCTAACAAAATGCATTATTGAGGTCCCATAGATCCCTCTGTTCAAGGCAGTGACAACCAAATATGGAAAACAATGTGTCCAATGTCTACCAACATGGTCCGGACAGTTTTGGTTTTCCCCGACGGGGGAATGTTGAGTATAAATTAACTGAAGATGCTTATGGAAAAGTTTGAAAAAGATAAATTAAATTAGGCTACTAAATTTAGGCAATTTTTTTTTTGAATCCATAAATTGATTTAACTGTGTAAAGTTAAAGGTCAATCTTTTTAGGTCATATTAGGTCTTTGTGTCATTGTAATTACATTTCTCTTACTTCTCCAACTGATGCTTGAAAGACGATGCACTATACAGAATATTTAAAATGTTTTCTTGTAATTCAAAAATTTAAAACAATTTTGATAAAAAAAAAAAAAAAGCTGAAGAATAAAAAGCAAAGGAAAGCGGATTTAGAGAAAGTAGAAGAAAAAAAAAAAGATCAGATACTGCTGCCTGTGTTTCCTCTGTTTTTCCAGACCTCTCCACGGTGGAACTCGACCTGGACCTGGACTCCTGCCCACACGTCAGTCCCCAGCAACAAGTGCGGGACCTAACAGCAGCAGCCTGAGTGGCCCCAGATTCTTCCAGTGACCTGCCAGATGAGACCTAAATCCGACATGATCCACCTACACCATCAGACCAGGCTACAGCTCCATCTGCAGCCACCCAAGCTATCGGACTTGGAAAAAGAACAGATAGTCCAGTCCACCAGGTTAAACATGAGTTGAACTGACTGTAGCACCCAGAAAGCAAGAAAGCAAGTTTGTGTCAGGTCTTAAAGCTGCACTCTGTGAACTGGGCTCCTCCACACAATGGCCAATGGTCAAGTTGCCGGACTTGCCGGTCCCATACTGGATCCATGGACCACAGCTGAGGTCATGGATCAGCCAAAGTATTGCAGAACGCTGTGTGAGGAAATGGACAATTACAGCATCACCAAGGACTTACACACAGCTGCTCAGACCATGCAGCTGTGGGCAGAGAGCGCGGATGCCTGGGACAAGGACGTGGCCGAGGCAAGGGTCGTGGTCACTGGAACAGAGGACAGAGGTTCCAACAAGGACAAAATAGAGGCCAAGACAACGTATGGTACACTTGAGGACAGTTTGGACACTGGACTTGAGATTGTATAAGTTGGACACTGGATGTGAGAGGTCCACAAAGATACAGTGAAGGACCTCGCCTGAGTGCTCCCCAGGGGTCAGACTGACTGGGCAGCGAGGACAGGCCCGGTGAGAGACGCACCGAGGAGACGTCACCCAGAGGAAGGTACTGCACCCACAACACACACATTCACACACACACACACACACACACACTCACACACACACACACTCACACCCACACACACACACACACACACACACATTCACATCTGTAGCTCTGCAATGAAGAACTGCTTACTGCTAACACACACACATTGATTTCACAGCAGACACTTATTTGGAGAATAAGACTAAGCCAGCAGCTACAACTTATGCAAGTCTGGTCTCATTGACAAATACAGCTTTGCCAGAATATACCATTGAATTGAATGGTGAAACAGGAACGTTTCTTGTTGATTCAAGGGCCACTAACTCTGTGGTGAAAAGGCTAGTCTTAAGAAATCTCCCAAAATGAGTGGTTGTTATGTTTTACTCTGTCAGTGCCTCTGGTGACACTGTGCCAGAGCAATATGTCTCCACTTTCATGCTCAGACCCTGCAGGCAAAACATTTAAGCTCTTTTCCATTTTCCTCATATGTCCAGTTAATCTTCTGGGTTGAGATCTGATGTGCAGATTAGGCATTTGCCTGTTCTCCACACCAGAAGGTCCTCAGGTTGTAACAATTGAGCAATTGGCCAATAACAACATATTCACAGGAGTCAGGCTGGGAACTTGGACTCCTTTATATTTATAGCAATGGAAATTGCCACCAACTCCAATTACTACAGAGCTAATCAAAATGGCACAAAACAGGTGTCTCCTGAGGGAACTACTTGTATGCATGAGGATGACTTGCACTGCACATCACACGAGTCACAGGAACAGATCCCAGACCTGAGGATGTGTGGTTTAGAACACCACATTCTTTACTGGGATCCACATTTTTCTGCTGTGTCTATTTCTCTAACTGGGGAACAGCTTTCTCTGTGTGATGTGCCCTGCTCTAAACCCCATGTCTCTCCCTTAAAGTCTCCTCACTGTCAGTGGAAAGAGGTGGGCGGGGTTTGTGAATGGGTCACAGACTGGGCCCCGCCTCTGACCCTGGGTCTCATTCTCTTCTGTGCTGAAGCAAACAGAATGCCTTTCACCTCTGTGTTACACTCAAACTGCTCTGTGTCTCTGGTGTCAGATAAACATGACGCTTATCAGAGTAGCACCTCCTTTTTTTCTCTCTGACTCTGAGGCTGCAGCCATCCCTGCTTTAAAAGCAGTTTCACAGGACCTGTGAGCAAAAAGTAAATATGTTGGTTTGATCAAAGATTGTGAACCAGTGGTGATCACCCCTAAATTTACTTATAGGCCATGCCAGCACCAGTACCCGTTAAAACAAGAAGCCATTGATGGTATTACTCCAGTTTTAATGCTCTAAGGGAGGCAGGAGTAACAGTGCCATGTGACCATTCTCCAGTGTGCTCCTCTCCTGGTTAAGGAAATCAGGGACCAGTGGATCTCAGCTGAACAGAGCTTTATCAATGGTCTACAAGCTGTCAATGCTGCCGTACAGCAGCGAGCTCCTTTGGTACCTGTTACGACCCTGGCTCAAGGGGTCGCAACCAAAGAGGACACACCAGACAAAGAATAAGGTTTAACAGAATAATGTTTATTTAACCAATTAAACCAAATTAGATATAACCAAACCAAATTAGACCGAATTAAGTTTACTATGAAATAATAATTAAAGTGCCAAATTAGAAAAAAGAAGTATAATACAATATGGAGCATGAAAATGGTATCAGTAGTGTAGTGGTGTTGGAGGTGGTAGTGAATGAGTGTGCCATGTTGTAAAAGGTGCAAAACTATGTAAAAATATCTAACTAAACCTAACTATACTAAGTAGAAAAATAGTTAACCAAGCTATACCATAACTTAAGCTAAACCCAAGCCAAAAACAGAGCAGGCGGGGTGCCAGTGGCCGTGGTGGTCTTCACATGGTCTGTACTCACTTTGATTGTTATATGGGTGTTCCTTAAATAGACACCTGACCCGGACATCCTGGGGCCCATAGGTGTGAGGTGTGCAAGGCCAGGTATACTACCCGAATGCCCACTAGGGGGCATCACACCCCCCCCCCATAAAGAAAGGGTTCGCATAGCGACCTGCCACATGGCTCACCTGCCCGAAAGCCAAATCCACACCTAAAAAAAAATTATTGCAAGGCAAAGCAAGTAAAACACTAATCAATCGGTGCGCGAGACAAGGCATCCGCTACAACATTCTCTGAACCCTTGATATGTCTTATGTCAAGGCTATAAGACTGCAAAAACAAGGCCCATCGCATGAGCCTTCGGTTCGGACAACTCAGTGAACTCAAAAAAGTTAAGGGGTTGTGATCTGTAAAGACAAGTGGAGCCCCTCCCGCACCAATGTATACATCAAAATGCTGGAGGGCCCAAATCAAGGCCAGCGCCTCTTTTTCTATTGTGGAGTAGTTAAGCTGGTAGGAGTTGAACTTCCTAGAAAAGTAACAAACTGGCCTGTCCACACCCTCCCACTCTTGGAGTAATACAGCCCCTGCCCCAACATGACTGGCATCAACCTCAAGCTTAAAAAGGTGGTCTAGACGTGGGGCAGCAAGTACCGGGGCAGCACACAACAGAGACTTTACATTTTCAAAAGCCAACTGGCACTGAGTGGACCACAAAAACTTAACCTTATTCCTCAATAAGGCTGTCAGAGGTGCAACCACAGATGAAAATTTTTACAAAAAGCACGATAATAACCAACTAGGCCTAAGAAACGCATTAATTCTTTCTTAGTCGTTGGAGGTGGATACTGCATTACAGCTTGAACCTTAGCATCCACTGGCCGAACCTGACCTTGCCCCACAACACGAGCCAAATAAGTGACCGTCGCCCTAGCAAACTCACACTTTGCCAAGTTCACAGTCAGCCGAGCAGCAACTAAACGATCGAACAGAGCTCCAATTCGGCCAATATGTTGTTCCCAAGCATCACTATACACTACCAGGTCATCTAAATAAACAGCACAACCCTCAAGACCTGCCACCACCAGGTTCATGAGACGCTGAAATCCGGCTGGTGCGTTCCGAAGGCCAAAGCTCATGACAGTATATTCAAAAAGACCAAATGGAGTAATGAAAGCTGAAATTTCTCTCGCCCGAGCAGAAAGTGGGACCTGCCAGTAGCCTTTTAATAAATCAAATTTGCTCACAAATCTGGCTGAACCTACCTCATCAATGCAGTCCTCCATCCGCGGTAGCGGATAGGAGTCAGCTTTCGTAACCTTGTTCACCTTACGGTAGTCAGTACAAAATCGCGGAGCGCGGTCTGATCTCTCAACTAACAAACATGGCGACGCCCAGCTGGAGGACGAAGGCACAGCAATATTGTTGTCAAGCATATACCTCACCTCAGACTCCAAAGTATGACGCTTCGCAGAGGCACAACGATAGAAGCGTTGCCGAATAGGAGGAGAGCCACCGACATCAATATCATGCTCAACTGAATTGGTACGAGTTGGAACATCCCCAAATAACTCTAGATGAACAGTAATTAGGCTCTTGAGCTCCATCCTCCGTGACTCTGACAAATGAGACAACAGGTTATCCAAATTGCAAAGTGCCTCAGAATTTCTAAGTCTACCACCACACACAACCGGGTCACCTGGCTCTTCTACATCACTCTCAGCTGTCCCAACAGGATGCTGCGAAGATAACAAAACAGACTGAACAGCGGATACAGGACCAACAGAAACAGAATCTTTTACCCCAACCTCCTGATGACCATAATACGGTTTCAGTAAGTTAACATGACACAATTGAGATGACTTCCGACGGTGAGGTGTAGCTATTAAATAGTTTTGATCTGAGACCTGTTTCAGAACGGTATAAGGTCCTGCAAACCTGGCCTGAAATGGTGAAGCTTCAAGAGACAAAATGGCCAATACTTGATCTCCAGGACAAAACTGACGCCTCTCACTTCTACGGTCAAACAACCGCTTCATTTTTACTTGAGAACCTCCAATATTTTTACGGGCTACTTCAACAGCTGTATACAGGCGGCGGCGAAAACCATTCACATAGTCTGCCAAACTTTGAGGTGGACTACCCACAACCAAACCATCCTGTAAAACAGCCAAAGGTCCCCGCACTGTATGCCCAAAAACTAACTCATTGGGACTAAAGCCAGTACTGTCCTGCACAACTTCCCTTGCGGCTAACATAAGCCAAGGTAGACCCTCTTCCCAGTCCTTTCCCAGTTCCATAACATAAGCACGCAACATAGATTTCAATGTCTGGTGAAAGCGCTCCAGTGCCCCTTGACTCTGTGCGTGATACGCCGCTGCTTTATTATGCTTCACTCCCAACTGCTGCAAAATCTGCTTAAACATATGGGAAGTAAAGTCCGTGCCCTGGTCACTTTGAATAACCCGTGGAACCCCAAAAGTAGATATAAACTGGGTCAATGCCTTAACCACAGGCTTAACAGCAATAGACCGCAACGGAAAGGCAGCAGGATACCTAGTGGTCTGACACATCACAGTTAACAAATAAGCACATCCAGAGTTAGAGGGAGGAACTGGCCCAACACAATCTATTATCAAATGTTCAAATGGTTGGCTCACCACAGGAATGGGAGAGAGAGGTACAGGTTTAACTACCTGGTTAGGTTTTCCAGTCAGCTGGCACGTGTGACATGTTTTAATGTACTTGGCTACATCTTTTTTCAGCTTTGGCCAAAAGAAATAACGGAGTACACGGTCATAGGTCTTCTTTACCCCTAAATGGCCACTATAGGTGTGCGCAGTCCTTAGCACGTCACCACGAAAACTGCTGGGTACCACAACCTGAAACAATGGTTCCCCCACAAAGTCACCAATACAGTGTAGCCATTTACGTATTAACAGACCATCATATACAAAGTAACCCTGGGCTACATCTTGAATTTTACTCTCTGGCAAAACCAAATCCCACAGCCCAGACAGGGAATCATCACTCTTTTGAGCCTGTATCCACTCATCACGTGGTATAGAGGAAGGGAGAACAGGTAGCTCAACGTGACACAAAACTGAGTCCTTACTATCAGTGTCTGACTGATCTACATCAGCCAAAGCACGAGTTTGTGCTCGCGTCACTGCACAGGCTGGAAAAATTTCTGCACTCACAGGGCCGACAACCGATTCAGATGTTAAAGGTTTAGCCACTACAATGGGAGGAGGAGGACCATCAGCCCACACAACACTGCCACAGATATCATTTCCTAATATCATAGACACTCCCTCCAAAGGCAGAGCTGGCCGGACCCCAACAGGGAAAACGCCTTTAACCAAGTCACAATCCAGTACCAAAGTGTGACGTGGGACTGGAACATAGCCTAACTCCATGCCCTTCATAACGAAAAAATCACCAGTCTCTGATTGAGAGGAAAAAGGCAGAGCAGACTCCACAATAAATGAATGTTTTGCCCCTGTGTCCCGAAGCACTTTAATGGGGACACTTGCATTGTTCCCAACCAAAGACACTCTAGCCTCAGCAATAAATGGCTCAAAACCAGAGCTCCCACCAGACTGCACAGTCACTGGTTCAGCGTTTAAGACAGTGGAACACAACATGGCTGGAGCTGGTGATGCTAAACGGCTCTTGCCCTTTAATAGTGGACACTGGTCTTTCCAGTGCCCTTCTACTCGGCAATATCTACACACATTAGGACCAATAACTCGCCCCGAAAAAGAAGGCTTATGAGAGGGACCAGACTTCAAAAATTTACCACGCGAATTAGAGTCCTCATTTTTACCTAGTGCACCTGGACGCACTTCAGCAAAATTAGCTTTATGTGTCAACACAAAATCATCTGCCAGTTCAGCCGCTTTAAGCGCTGTAGCGGGTTCCCGTTCATTTAAATATGTGGCAATGCGCTGGGGAGTAGCGTTCTTAAATTGTTCTAACACAATTAACTCACAGAGGCCATCGAAATCGTTTACTTTAGCTGCAATGCACCAACGATTAAAATGGGAAATAAGATCACGGACAAACTCAACATGAGTTTGTTTTTCCCCTTTAACCCAGCATCTAAACTTTTGCCGATACGCCTCTGGGACTAACTCATAGGCTTTAAGAACGGCAGATTTAACCATGTCATAGCTTAAATTGCTCTCAGCGCACACAGCAGAATACGCCTCCTGTGCCCGACCTGTCAATACGCACTGCAAAAGGAGAACTCTGTCCTCATCCGGCCACTTTCTAGAGTCTGCCACCCGCTCAAACAGTGTAAAGAAAGTGTCAGGATCACGCTCATTAAACCTAGGTACTAAGCGCAGGCTGCTGGAAATATCAAAACCACCGCGCGCACTGCCAGGCTCCTCCGGCGCGCTCCCGTTAGATTTCCCCTCACGGATCACCCGCAGTTTAAACTGTTCAAGCTCTAATTTCACCTTCTCATGCTCCAGCTGCATAGCCAACAACTCTTTTTGCTGCTCATAAGACAGCGTGCCCGCCTGTGCCAAAGACGGCGCAGCACCTGACGTTGGCTCTGACGTAGCCACGACCACCTCACCTTTCTGCAACACGCCTTTCTCAACCAAAGACAACAAAACGGCCCGCCTTACCTCGTCCTTCCTCTGCTTACCTTGCAAAACAATCTTATAAAAATCAGCAATTTTAACCAACTCATCCTTCTTACATTTATCCAAAAACGCCGCCGAGGGCGCATCAAAAAAGTCAGACAGCGAAGCCATAATTACCAAGCACGGAATACACACACACACAGGCTGTACCACTAGACTAAATGGTACTGTTAAACACGCATATAGGGCGAGCAAAGCCCCCCAGAGAGCCTCTCCCTGACTGCCTACCCAAAATCTAGCTAAAGCCTAGCACTCAACCCTAGTCTTCTGGTGGTTCTGCGGTGGGTTTATTAAGCACTAAACCAGTAAGCCGGTGAAGCGATCTGCACGCAGACAACTCCACACAACCTACGGACTGCCCCCGAGATAACTGCCCGAAGACAGCTAACGCTAACCGTTTTCCCACACACTAAAACACAAACATCGGCACAACCCAAAGGGGGATGCGCCGTAAGCCTAACAAAGAAGCCTCTGAATGCGTGTTAACACTTACCTTAGTCCAGATGGTAAAACCTTGCCTCACTGAAACAATGCTGGTGTATCCTCAAAACAACGTAGGCGACCCACAACACGGCACAAACAACACTGGACCGCACTACTCTCAGGCGCACACTGAACGCAGCTGACGCCAATTGCCAATCAGCGCACCTGACAAAACGGCACTCACAACATACAAAATTAGAACATTCCAAAACACAATAACTACCAAAATAGCTTTGACGAGCCCCCATGTTACGACCCTGGCTCAAGGGGTCGCAACCAAAGAGGACACACCAGACAAAGAATAAGGTTTAACAGAATAATGTTTATTTAACCAATTAAACCAAATTAGATATAACCAAACCAAATTAGACCGAATTAAGTTTACTATGAAATAATAATTAAAGTGCCAAATTAGAAAAAAGAAGTATAATACAATATGGAGCATGAAAATGGTATCAGTAGTGTAGTGGTGTTGGAGGTGGTAGTGAATGAGTGTGCCATGTTGTAAAAGGTGCAAAACTATGTAAAAATATCTAACTAAACCTAACTATACTAAGTAGAAAAATAGTTAACCAAGCTATACCATAACTTAAGCTAAACCCAAGCCAAAAACAGAGCAGGCGGGGTGCCAGTGGCCGTGGTGGTCTTCACATGGTCTGTACTCACTTTGATTGTTATATGGGTGTTCCTTAAATAGACACCTGACCCGGACATCCTGGGGCCCACAGGTGTGCAAGGCCAGGTATACTACCCGAATGCCCACTAGGGGGCATCACAGTACCAAACCCATAACCACACTGTCACAGGTCCCACCAGGTGCTAAATGGTTCTGTTGTTGTCAACCTCTCAAATGTATTTTTCAGCGTCGCAGTGGACAAAGACTCTCAGTACTGATATGGCTTTGAGTTTCAGGGAGAATTGTTGACCTTAACGAGGGTGTGTCAGGGATTTTGTGAGTGCTGAACGCTGTTTAATTCTACACTTAAACAAAGCTTGGACTTGTTGCAATTGACCCCAGGTACGGCCCTGTTGGAATACGTTGATGATCCGGTCTCTTGATCTGAGCCTCCACTGCAGGGCAGCGTGAGAAGGACACAGTTGTCTTGTTATAGCATTTGCATTCACAGGGCCACAAGGCCAGCTTGTTGAAGTTGCAGTGGGTTAAAGAAAAGGTTCAGTTTTTAGGCCATGACCTCTCAAGTGAGGGAAAAGCCATCTCTTCTAAACGCATTGATGATATTCAGAATATTAACAAACCACTGACAAAAAGCAAATAATGTTTTTCCTGGGCATATGTTCTTACTGTAGACAGTGTATAACTAAAGGATAATTGTTGCCAAAAACCAAAATAAAGTTTTAAGAATTTGCAAAAGTCTTCCGGAAGCACAAAATCACTAGCATAAGCTACAGCAAGCTTCTCTGAGTTTGTTTGTTGTTTGTGTTCTCTGTTCTCGGTCTTTTTCTGTTTGTTCAGTGTCTTGTTATGTCAATGTCTTGTTGTTGGTTTAGATAATCTAATGAAGAAGAAAGAGCTAATTGGAGGCAATTTGTTGTGTGCAGTGGAAACAGAAACAGAAGGATTTGTGTATGTAGGATTTGACTCAGAAGGACAAAAAGAAAAGAAATGTGTTTTGGAAGATATGATGGTTAGAGCAAGTAAACACGGGAGTTGTGAAGTGGATTGGCTGGGGAAAAAACAAAAACAAAAAAAAAAACTCAAGAGATCTCTCACTTTTAAGTCTCTACTGTTTTTATTACATATACCAAGCTGATATTAGTGTATATAGCACAACTGAGTTTTGAGAAATCTGGTGAGTTTCACATGATTGGGGTCAAAGGTCACATGACCACAGGTGTTTATTTACAAGGTTCACCTGGAGAGAAGCTCAGCCTCCGCCTAAGTCTGAAACAAAGGTTTAGACTTTTAAAACCACTTATAATGTTCTTTCTCAGGAGAGTTTGGTCCTACGAGTCTCCCTACTACTGTCTGGAAATTATAAATTTGCATAATGGTCTTTATATGTTTTTTATGGGGGTTTCAGAATTGGAGTTAAAGATTTTTTTTTTTCCTGCTTTAGGTCTCTCACTTCTGTCATTATTTTGCTTAGCTGAGATCTCGTGTGTTTGTGCTGGCCTCAATGCAAGCTGGATTGTAGGTGGCCATACCTTTTATTCTTGACCTATCCTCCATGTTGTCCACACAGTTTTCTGTTTGAATGCCTCTGACAAAGTTACGTTTGCCTCCAGTGTCATTAACCCTTGCTCTGTTATGCGACCCAACAGTTTCAGAGCATCCTGCCCTGGAATCTTGTTGTTATCTTAAGGCCATAGACAGTCTGAGGACTAAATTTAAAGATTAATAATGGCAAAACTCTGGTCAATTTACAAGCTACGCGCCTCCTTGTCTGCATCCACACCCCCTCCCTCCTGTCTTCCATACTGTCCCTCCCTCTCTCATCTTCTCTCCTACTCTCTCTTTCTTCTATCTCTCCCCTGCAACAGGGGTCCCTGCCTCACTGGGCCCCTGGTTAGAATGGTCTTACTGCAATTATAAATTTGCTCTCATAAAAAAAAAAAAAAAAAAAAAAAGGGCTAATAAAGCTATCACTGGTGTCCCTTCTGCACTTGAATCCCTAAAAATAACAATTAATGCTTTATTAGAGCACTGATAACATGTGATGTTAGTAACAGTGGTTTTGTGGTGTCATTATGTCAAATAATTTTAAAAAGATTAGTACTAATAGATTAACTAGATCAGTAAGTCTGCTTGTGGAAAATGCATGGAGCAACCAAATATGATGATTTTTGGTAGAGGCCTGAATCCAAGCCTTGCCTTCATAACGATTTTTTTTTAATTCTGCCAAATTGACACATCATGGACTCATCCATGTGGCAAAAGGGAGGATGTTAACAGGACTCAAAAGTGGTACACAAAAGGTTTGAAAGGTTATGCACAGAAATCTTGTCCATTGTGTGTTATATGCTTAGCACATAATGCAGGTAAAGACACACACACAACACCTGCAGCTGGGGTAAACAATCTGCATTTACTGAGAGCTCTGCGTATTTCTATAAGTTTAAAATAACTCATTTAGTAAGCTTTTTTTTTTTTTTTTTAATTCAAAGGGCTATTGAACTTGTTGCAACAAGAATTAGAAACTCTGTTCATCTGAAACAGTGGTGACCTTCTGGGGTCATGTGATCACAGACAGGATACTTCCTGGCCTCAGCAGTAATGCAACAAAATGTTTGAGTTAACATGACGTCATTCTGAAAAAACTGTGCACAAAAATTAAAGGGATATGGTAAAATACATTTTTGGGACTGACCAGACTCTGATTTGGACTTGACCAGGTTTAATAACACTGTGACTGTGTGAATGTGAATATGTGAACTCTAACCACTCTTTATGTGTTTTTATGATCTAAAATGTTCATATTTCTGAAAATTAACAGTTTTAACAGGTGATGAAAAAGATAATAAGGATCCAACAAACTGGATCCATATGGATCTGAACCCAGTGAAAACAACTCTGGGAGAAGAGTTGTGTGTGTATATGTTGATATTTCCCTCCACAGACTGAACTATCATCTATCACTTAAAAGCAATACAAATGGAACAAAAGACTGAGCTGATACAAACCCATATAAAACAATAGGAAATATGGAACCAGCACACCTCAGGAAAGTGTGTAACATCCAAGGAATTAAGGGAAATCCAAGGAAAATAATGGAAGTGGTTACTATAACACCTTTGGTAAATTATTTCAGATTGCCTTATCATATTTGATGCTTTTATGTGCTAACTATGTGAGTCTAACTTATTTAGCCAAATTATAAATTTACAAAAATCCATGACTGATTGTAAATCAGAGAATTGAAATCAGAGATCAAACTATGGTCCAGACTCCGGACCGTCCCAACATGGGATGGCATTCTTTTGTGTGCAACGTGTTCCTCTGTTTTCTCTCAGCAGGTCCCAGATAATATGTTTACCAAAAACATGTTTTCTAAATGAATGGAGACAGAGTAAACACTGCTCTGAATCCCCTCACAGGTGGAGACTGATGTGAGGTATCACTGCTCCTACTGCCTCCACTCTGGAAAGGTAGATGGAATAACAAAATGGGAAAGTGCTGAGGGGAAAACAGGCATGGCCCAAAGCTCTGCCTGTGCTGGAAACATCACAGCTGTTATGGTTCTTCTGGTCACTCGACACTGAGCCACCTGGACAACGATGGCTCCTTTAAGAAGGGCTCCAACTCTCCACAACAACCTCTGCTCCATCTCCGGCTTCTACAGCTCCCACTTGGATCAATGCCAGCCACTGCAAAAGGTCCCTGAGCCAGGGGACAACTTCTCATCAGTCAGAGAAAAACAACAACCTTCCTCTCTGGACATTGAGGACAACAAAACTGACCAAGAGGATCACCACTCACTGACTCACAACAGTCAGGCTGCGTTGACCTGCACGAGCACAGGTGTGAGCCTAGCGCCGCCTGTGGTCGCTCCGGTGAATTCACAACACACACACATCTCACACCGAGCAGAGCACACACCTCACAGGTTGTTACTGCAACTGAAGAACAACGACCAGACTCATCTTGCACATTTAACAAAAAGACTATGACATCTGAGAAAGACCTGATCCGGAGAGGGACCAGGCGCAAAATCAGACATTGTAAATGGGCTTCGGGAAAGAGCCACACATGTAGCCAAACAAGTATCTCTCTCTCTCTCTCTCTCTCTCTCTCTATCTGTCTATCTATCTATTTGTGTATGAGGAATTGCATGACTTTTTCCCACTTTTGTTTTACTTTTTCTTTAAAAGGTGAATGAAATTTTCCTACATTTGCATTATAGCTCAAAGGTTTAATCCTACAAAGTTTTAAGTCTTACTTCTTGTACAAAAGGAATTGTTTTGTCTGTTTGTGATTTCTTAATGGGGTATCATTTTAAACTGTGAGGGGTAATGATACTGATGAATGGGGATTGACTTTATTTATTGATTAATATAAAAAGGGTTTTATTATAATCTAAAGGGAGGAAATGTGTTGGAAATTCATTAATTTCTGTGTTATCCTACTGTTATTCTATTATCTGAGCTTAGTGCTGTACAGGACAATGGCATGCGTAGCAGCTGTAAGGCCAAAGGATGTTGTGTCTTAGTGCACACGAGGCTAGGACATGGCGTCTTCTTAAAGATTAGAGCAAAAGTCTCAGATCTGCTGTGACTCTGGGACACGTACTCTCTCCTGTGTATGTTTGGTATAAAAACTACCTTCTGCTAAGGGGGGGTAGGACACTCTGCATCTCTCCTTTGTGCTGTGTTCTCCTTGTGCACAAGTAAAATAAAGACAACTTGCTGTTTGATCCAGACACTGCCTTTTTGTCAAGTATCTCAATCTAAAATTTCCATAACACTGGCTATCTGAAAATACTGCATGTCTTTATGAACTCAGTGATTATAAACATGTTTTCAGATGCAGAGAGGACAGGGTCGGTGGGGGAGTGTCTTTATTTTTGAACTCCAGCCTAGATTATAAAGAAAGACATGACAATGAAGAACTATTTAAAACATCTTCTGAAGTTGTTGCAGTAGAATCTAACTTGGTAACCTAACTGTAACATCTCTGCATTTAATGTTGAAATTTCTAAAGTTCTAGACATTATTTCTCAAGAAGGGAATAACTGTTATATAATAGATGACTTTAATGTTAATATTGGAAACAGTAAAGGGAATTTATTAACAAAGGAATTTATAGACATCATGTATTCTCTAAGTTTTCATCCAATGATTACAGTGCCTACCAGAGTCACAGATACCTCTGCCACTCTGATAGACAATATTTTTACTAATGTGCTAAATAAGACTATGAAACCAGGTGTCTTGTGCATAGATGTGGCTGATCACTGTCCTATATTTTTATTAATATTTAATAAAAGTGAACTTTATGCCCCTTTTCAACATATAAAATTTAGAAAGATTTCCAATGAAAGAAACCTCATAAAATTTAGGCAAGTGGTCAGTCAGTTATCATGGACAGACATTTATCAAATAGGAGATCCACAAAAAGCTTTTTCAATGTTTTCTGCTAAAATTTCACAGGTCTTTAACTTGTGTTTTCCCCTTGAGTCTGTATCTTCCAAACCTCTACTTAAAATGACCAAACCATGGATAACTCCAGCTATCATTAAGTCTTTGAAAACTAAAAATAGCTTATATACAAAATAGCTTTCTAGTCCGACTCCCTATAATCTCATACAAATATAGAAATAAACTCAACCATATCATAAGAGGAGCAAAAATTTATTTTCATAATATGAAGTTAGCCAAACATAGCAATAATGCATCCCTTTTGTGGAGAACAATAAACTGTATTCTTAAGAAAAATCATGCTAAAAAGCAGTTGCCCAGTGAATTTAAGGTTGATGACCTTCAGACCCTCTACTAATTGCCATGAAATTTAATGTTTTCTTCTCAGAGATTGGCCAAACTTTGGCTTCAAGAATTCCTCCAAATGACTTGGGACCCTTACAGTTTATGGATCCTCCCATTGCTGATGACTTTAACCTCCCGCCTGTTACTGAAGAGGACGTTAGAGATATTAAAGACTGTTCTCCAGGATATGACAATATAGATGGTAAAACAATTAAATCAATCTACCCCTATATCACTAAACCCTTAGTTCATATTTTTATGAATCATCTTTCCTTTGACAATGGAATTAAACTAAAAAGAGCAAAAATTAACCCAATTTATAAAGATAATGACCCGAATATTTTTAATCACTGTAGGCCAATCTCTGTAACCAACTATATCAAAAGTCCTGGAAAAACTTGTTTATCAAAGATTAATCAAACATCTTGAAATAAATAATATATTCTATCCACATCAGTACGGTTTTAGGAAAAAAACATTCAACCTACATGGCTCTGGTCCACTTTCTTACTGAAATATTCAAAGCCAAAGATAGAAAGGAAAACTCTGTTGGTATTTTCCTGGATCTATCAAAGGCTTTTGATTCTGTCAATCATTAAATTTTATTTGAGGAACTTTCACATCTTGGAATCAGGCACAATTCATTACTTTGGTTTACTAACTATCTTACTGATAGACATCAATTTGTCAACTATAATGGAACAGAATCTCCTCTACTTCCTCTTCAGTGCAGTTTTCCACAAGGGTCCATTTTAGGTCGTTTATTAATTTTCCATCCATCCATCCATCCATCCATTTTCTTACACTTTATCCGGGACCAGGTCGCGGAGGCAGCAGTCTAAGCAAAGATGCCCAGACTTCCCTCTCCACAGACACTTCCTCCAGCTCTACTGGGGGGACCCCAAGGCGTTCCCAGGCAAGGAGACGTAGTCCCTGCAGCGTGTCCTAGGTCTTCCCCGGGGCCTCCTCCCAGTGGGACATGAACACCTCCCCAGGGAGGCGACCAGGGGGCTCTGGAACAGATGCCCGAGCCACCTCAACTGACTCCTCTCAATGTGGAGGAGCAGCGGCTCTACTCCGAGCTCCTCTTGGGTGACAGAGCTCCTCAGCCTATCTCTAAGGGAGCGCCCAGCCACCCTGCGGAGAAAATTCATTTCGGCCGCTTGTATCCGGGATCTTGTCCTTTCGGTCATGACCCAAAGCTCATGACCATAGGTGAGAGTAGGAACATAGGTGAGAGTAGGAACATAAGTGAGAGTAGGAACATAGATGAGAGTAGGAACGTAGGTGAGAGTAGGAACATAGATGAGAGGAGGAACGTAGGTGAGAGTAGGAACATAGGTGAGAGCAGGAACATAGGTGAGAGTAGGAACATAGGTGAGAGCAGGAACATAGGTGAGAGTAGGAACATAGGTGAGAGCAGGAACATAGGTGAGAGTAGGAACATAGATGAGAGTAGGAACGTAGGTGAGAGGAGAAACATAGGTGAGAGTAAGAACATAGGTGAGAGTAGGAACATAGGTGAGAGTAGGAACATAGATGAGAGGAGGAACATAGGTGAGAGTAGGAACATAGGTGAGAGTAGGAACATAGATGAGGGGAGGAACACAGGTGAGAGTAGGAACACAGGTGAGAGTAGGAACATAGGTGAGAGCAGGAACATAGGTGAGAGTAGGAACATAAGTGAGAGTAGGAACATAGATGAGAGTAGGAACGTAGGTGAGAGTAGGAACATAGATGAGAGTAGGAACGTAGGTGAGAGTAGAAACATAGATGAGAGTAGGAACACAGGTGAGAGTAGGAACATAGGTGAGAGCAGGAACATAGGTGAGAGTAGGAACATAAGTAAGAGTAGGAACATAGATGAGAGTAGGAACATAGATGAGAGTAGGAACGTAGGTGAGAGTAGGAACATAGATGAGAGTAGGAACGTAGGTGAGAGTAGGAACGTAGGTGAGAGTAGGAACATAGGTGAGAGTAGAAACATAGATGAGAGTAGGAACACAGGTGAGAGTAGGAACATAGGTGAGAGTAGAAACATAGATGAGAGTAGGAACACAGGTGAGAGTAGGAACATAGGTGAGAGCAGGAACATAGGTGAGAGTAGGAACATAAGTGAGAGTAGGAACACAGGTGAGAGTAGGAACATAGGTGAGAGCAGGAACATAGGTGAGAGTAGGAACATAAGTGAGAGTAGGAACACAGGTGAGAGTAGGAACATAGGTGAGAGCAGGAACATAGGTGAGAGTAGGAACATAAGTGAGAGTAGGAACATAGATGAGAGTAGGAACGTAGGTGAGAGTAGGAACATAGATGAGAGTAGGAACGTAGGTGAGAGTAGGAACGTAGGTGAGAGTAGGAACATAGGTGAGAGCAGGAACATAGGTGAGAGTAGGAACATAGGTGAGAGTAGGAACGTAGATGAGAGTAGGAACGTAGGTGAGAGTAGGAACATAGGTGAGAGCAGGAACATAGGTGAGAGCAGGAACACAGGTGAGAGTAGGAACACAGGTGAGAGTAGGAACATAGGTGAGAGTAGGAACATAGATGAGAGTAGGAACGTAGGTGAGAGTAGGAACGTAGGTGAGAGTAGGAACGTAGGTGAGAGTAGGAACATAGGTGAGAGTAGAAACATAGATGAGAGTAGAAACATAGATGAGAGTAGGAACACAGGTGAGAGGAGGAACATAGGTGAGAGTAGAAACATAGATGAGAGTAGGAACATAGGTGAGAGTAGGAACATAGGTGAGAGCAGGAACATAGGTGAGAGTAGGAACATAGATGAGAGGAGGAACATAGGTGAGAGTAGGAACATAGGTGAGAGTAGAAACACAGATGAGAGTAGGAACACAGGTGAGAGTAGGAACACAGGTGAGAGCAGGAACACAGGTGAGAGTAGGAACACAGGTGAGAGTAGGAACATAGGTGAGAGTAGGAACATAGGTGAGAGTAGGAACATAGGTGAGAGTAGGAACATAGGTGAGAGTAGGAACATAGGTGAGAGTAGGAATATAGGTGAGAGTAGGAACATAGGTGAGAGCAGGAACATAGGTGAGAGCAGGAACATAGGTGAGAGCAGGAACATAGGTTCAGATTTCAATTCAATTCAGATTTATTTGTATAGCCCAATATCACAACAAAAGTCGCCTCAAAGGGCTTCACAAACAGTTGATCAAACATAAACACACAATCAGACTTAACACACAATCAACACAAACAATAACTACACTAAACTAAACAGACCCAGGACACTCCTGTCCTTAGACCTTCCTTCTCGGTAAGGAAAAACTCCTAAAAAAAAAACAGCTACGGGAAAAAAGAAGAACCCTTATGGAGCCCATATTGAAGGAGAGATCCTCTTCCAGGACGGACAGGCAATGCATCTAGGACTGCTAGTCCCTTAGTTCATCTATAGGATCATAGTTCAGCTCTGTAAGGATTCATCCAGACGAGAGTGGGTGAGATAGGTCCGTGAGATCCGGGCTGCAGCAGGGACCTCATCCAGACAGGTGAGTGGGTGAAGGAGATCCGGGAAATCCTTAGAGGTGAGGTTGAGGGCACACAGGTCGGGACAGGAGCACAGATGGGGTCAGCTATCCAATCATCACTGGGACATCTGCCAGCAGCCAGGCATCTGAAACAGTCCCCACTCCCCAGAGGGGAGCAGGAGAGAGGGACAACTTGTGAATAGCAATGAACTGATTGGAGATATAGAGTATTTCATTATATTAATCACAGTGATAGAAAAGGAGCAGTGGATGAAACCAGAGGACAGAGGCTCAGTGCACCATACTTCCCCCAGCTTCTAGCTCCTGGAGCAGCCTAGCTTCAACTGTGGAATTAACCCTGTTCCTAGCTGCCCTGACCATAAGCTTTCTCAAAGAGGAACGTTTTAACCTAACCTTAAATGTAGAGACTGTGTCGGCCTCTAACATGAGCTGGAAGCTGATTCCATAAAACAGGAGCTTGGTAACTAAAGGCTCTACCTCCAACTGTACTTTTAGAAACCCTGGGAACCACTAATAGCCATGCATTTTGTGAGCGCAGTACTCTGCTTGGTTGGTATGGCTCTATAACATCATTAATGTAGGATGGAGCTGTACCATTTACGGCCTTGTAAGTCAGGAGAAGGATTTTAAACCTAATTCTGAATTCAACTGGAAGCCAGTGAAGTGAAGCTAGCACAGGAGTAATATGTTCTCTCCTGTTAGTTCCTGTTAATCTTGAGGCTGCGTTTTGAACAAGCTGAAAACATTTTAATGAGTTTTTAGGGCACGCTGCCAGCAGAGAGTTACAGTAATCCAACCTAGATGTAACAAACGCATGGACGAGTTTTTCAGCATCATTTTTAGATAAAATATTTCTGATTTTGGATATGTTACATAAGTGAAAGTATGCTGTTTTACAGGCTTGGTTTATATGAGCCTTAAATGATAAATCTTGGTCAAATAAAACTACTAAGTTTGTCACAGTAGAACTTGAGGCTACACTGACACCATCCAGGGAGACTCTGGTCAGACAGAGCATCTCTCAGCTTTTTGGGGCCTAGTATAATGACCTCTGTTTTTTCTGGGTTTAGGAGGAGATAATTAATTGTCATCCAGGTCTTTATGTCTCTCACACAGGAGCTAAGTTTCTGATCAGGTTTAATTGATAAATACAACTGTGTATCGTCTGCAGTGAAAATTAATGCCATGTTTTCTGATTCTGTTTCCTAAAGGCAGCATGTAAAGCATGAACAGAATGGGTCCAAGTACTGAGCCTTGAGGCACTACATAGCTAACTTTACATTACATTTACATTATTCATTTTTTAAGAAAAAGTGGGTAAAAAGCTGAGTTTTATACCCAATCACAATAGTGACCTCTGGGATAACATGTTCTACACTGAGTATTTGCACTTTTCAGGTATTTGGTCAACAATTTCTTAAAACATTTTAGCATAGGAATTGCCAAACATGTTTTATCCGTCTGAAATCTTAATTTCTATAACAATAGCACACAACTTTTAGCACAATCAGGCTTTGTATCCATATAATGGCCGATAAAGTCATGTTTTGACCTCCATAAATAAACCCAATTTATTATCACATGTTTAGATTTTAAATATTGCATTCAATTTTAATTTGAAATGTCACAATGTTAGTCCTAGACTTCATCCACTCACTTTCTGTACTGAAGATAGAGTGTGTATGTAGTGAGTACTTTGCATTTCAGTGACAATTTTTAGATGCTGCACTGGGCTTTATTTTCCAGTGAAACATTTGTGACTGTATTTGTTCTAAACAGCTGACTGAAGGAAATGTGCAGGTGAAGAGTAAAGGGCAAAGAAACTGTCCGTTTTATCCAATCCTCACATATATCACTGTAAACATGTGATCTTAAAATGTAAGAATATTATCAAAGACTTGTAATTAAAATATGCATAAATACAAGCTGGCGCACTAGGACCATGCCAGGACCAGGGCCAGACCAGGACCACACCGGTACAATACCAAGGCCAAGACCAGGAACAGACCAGGATCAGACCAGGACCAGACCAGTTAAAGACCAGAACGAGGCCAGGACCAGGACCACACCAGGATCAACCCAGGACCAGACCAGGACCAGACCAGGACCAGAAACTGACCAGGATCAGTCCAGGACCAGGCCAGTATTGGATCTGTGATACATATCAGATGTAAGTATTTTATCTGTGTGCCCTTTTTGAAGCTTGAGCCCCTGCCCCCAGTAGCTCTCTGCACGGCCCTGATCCTCTGTAACAGCTCACCTTTATGACGCTGATAGACACCTGCACATCTGACATTATTTACACAAATAATAAACATCTCTGACCACACAAAATGCAGAGTACTACAGATATTCAGCAGCAGGTGCTTTCTGAGGCCTTCAAAGAACCAGGCATGGATTTGTTTTTAAAACTCTTTTTGGTTTAGGAACACAAAACAGAAAAAGCAAGATTTATTACTTAGTGAACTTCAAAGTTAGTCAAATGTGCTGAGTCATTGATTTGATCACTGCTATCCAAAGTTAAGTTGTGGAGTTGTTTTGGCTCATGATGCAAGTGGCTTGGGAGGTCCAGTGTCCATCTGGGAGCAGGTGGAGGTGGAGGGAGATGAGAGATAAAGCGTCTGGATGAAGTCATTTCTTCCCCCACCCATCTCCTTCCTCCAACATGAGCAGTGAGCAGCTGTACCAGTGCTACCCAGAACTGGGCAATTGCTCCTGCACCAAGCAGATCCTAGATCAGAACTTCTACATCTTTCTTATTGTGCTTTACATTTTTGCCTACTGCACCGGCATCCTCAACCTTATGGTCATCATCGCTATCTCGCATTTCAGGCAAGTCACAAGCTCTGACATCAGGTTTATTGTAATGTATAAACTCATTTTGTTTCTTTTTCTCAGGCAGCTGCACTCCTCTCCTAACTTCATCCTCCTCAGCCTGGCTGTCACAGACTTCCTGATGTGCTGCGTGGTGATCCCAGTCCTAGGTCTCTTCGAATTCACTTGCTGGCGAGTTGGTGACATCCTGTGCCTGCTGTACTTTATCTTTACCTTCACACTGATTTCTGTATCAATCGGAGGCATGGTCCTTATCTCAGTAGACCGCTACGTAGCCATTTGCAACCCCATGCACTACCCCACCGTGATGTGCAGGAGATCTGTTAGCATCGCCCTGATCGCCTGCTGGATCATCTCTGTCCTGTACTGTTTAGGGTATTTCCGTTACAATCTCATTAAGCCAGGGCAGTATAAGAGCTGTGAAGGGCAATGCTTATTAAAGATAAGCCTTATTGAATTTTTTTTGGACATAGCATTGAGCTTGTGTGGGCCCGTTGTGACCATAATTATACTGTACATGAGAGTTTTCTTTGTGGCAGTGTCGCAGGTCCGTGCCATGCGTTCTCATGTTGCAGCCACCGCACAGCAGCCGGCGGTGAACTCCAGGAAATCAGAGCTGAAAGCGGCGCGGAATCTGGGCTTTGTTGTGTTGCTCTTTCTCCTCTGCTTCACGCCGAACTACACGCTGTTCTTTGTGAGGGACAATATAAACATATATTTCTTGACCTTCCTGTCTAACTTGATCTATCTGAACTCGTGTTTTAACCCCTTACTCTATGCGCTCCTGTATCGTTGGTTTAGGAAATCTGTGAAGCTGATAGTGACGTTAAGGATTTTGCAAAGTGGGTCACGAGATGCAAATGTACTATGATGAAAAAGCATGTTACTGATAACCCATGTGCAATGAATTTGAAATAGCACTTTACACATTTAATATGACATCTGTAAACACTGAGGCATAGGGTTGAGAACCAAAAGGGCACAAGTGACATTCTGGGTTTTCTGAGATTTACAAGACTTACAAATCAAATGAATGCTCTTGTTTTTACAGCCAAAGGATCACAATAAAAACCACTGGCTATCTCTGAACATAGGATTCAGACAGTGTGATAAATGGATATAAATGCTATACTGTTATGTCATTTAGAGAAAGACAAAATGCTGGAGCCCAAAAAGGCAAAAGAACTATTATTACAAAGAAAAATCTAAGTCAGTGGTTCTCAAGCTGTGGTAAAGGTTCCACTGGTGATCCTCAGATTTGTCCTGATTTAGTCCTGGTTATGTTCTGGCTTAGACCTTGTTTAGTCCTGGCTTAGACTTGGATTAGTTCTGGTTTAAGTCCTTGTTTAGTCCTGGTTTAGTCCTTGCTTAGATTTGGTTTAGTCCTGGTTTAGTCCATGTCATGTCCTTATGTAGTATTACTTCTTTACGTTATTAAAGATAAAACTTGGAAAGCCAAATATTTCCTGAGGTGGTGGTCTGTGATCTGTGTGTTTGAATATTTAGCATTTATGAATTGAAATTTGACAAAAAGTCAGTACTGTGCCGTTTTTTCTTCTCTTGTAAATGTTACTTACAGCCTTTGGTTCTCAGCCCTCAGTATACAAAAAAGATTTATGTGTATATCTACTGTAAATGTTTATTTAGCAATTGAAACATCTATACTTAATACAAAATGCATGGTTGTAATTGTAGCTCTTCATTGTACACACTGCTTGTGTTCTCTCTCGGCTATGAATGCAAATTGAATTTTCCAGAGGTAATAGATATTACATTACACTTCTGAAATGAAAAGCCGTTTTTTTACCAATAGAAAAGGCTCCCCCTGTGTATACACCGCCCATGTGGGAGTCAAAGATACCAAACCCAGTATTAGTGGATGTGAACAATTAGTCTACACAAAAGCACTTTTATCATCACATGGGATTTCTTTTGTGGAAAATATAATTAATACTAATGACAAAGAGCAAAGGTTATCAGTTTTATTTATACATTTATTGATTAATAACATAAAACTCTGTATGAAGTCTTTTGTGAGTATTTCTATAACCTTATTCATAGCAATCCACTGTCCATGAATGTAAGTGATATACAATATATTATAAATAAAATGTATTTTGTCTCCAGTTGTTTTGGATTGTTTATTTCACATATGCAAAAAATAATGTAAGATAAAAGATAAATTTATGTCTAATAAAAAAAATGAAATTCCTATTGCCATTACAAGTTAAAGGTACTGTAACCACATGCGCTCATACTGGTTATAAACGGTACTGCAGTCTAAATCAAAACAATGGTTTCTTGTCTGATTGGACAAACAGTGATGCAGTTTTAAAACCAAAACACAAAATGTAAACAAAAACAACTTGGCCGCTATGTAAAACATATTTTTAATTATTAATAAATCAACTGTACCATTGTTATCAGTAAAACTAATATTTGATTTATTTATTATTTGATTTATTTATTTTTGGTCTTGTGCTCAGAAAAGCATTCAGGGCTGAAAGTCTCCCCAGCAGAGGAGACCTCATTCCAGGACCAGGCCAAAACCAGGACTAGACCAGGACTAGGTCAGGACCAAGACCAGACCAGATCTGACCCGGCCAAGTTCAGGACCAGGCCAGGTCTAGGACCACAGCAGGACGAAACCAGGACCAGGACCAGACCAGAACCAGAGCATGACCAAACCAAGACCAGAACCAAACCAGAACTGTACCAAGGCCAAGGCCGGGACCAAACCGGGACCAAACCAGGACCACGCCAGGAACAGGCCAGGACCTGAACCTGAACCAGGACCAGAACCAAAACCAAAACCAAAACCAACACATGCGTTACCTCACTGCCCCGTATTGATGGGAATGGTTCGGGTATGTTGCCTTGGCTGCCAAAAAAAAAACCCTAACAAATGACTGCGAAGGGATTGCCATTTGCAGAAAGTAAACCAATGGTGACCCTTTTGTCCTGATGATTCTCATACCTCTCATTATACTGAGAAGGTCACTTTGTGACAATCGAGTCGGGCGGTAATTCCCTAACCCGCCATCACGAGGCAAGGTGTACTTCTGTTATTATTGGGAAACAATTTGACAAATGATCACCGAGGTGGCCCAAAGGATCTGACAGAAATGTGAGGCCTCTAGGTCAAACCGCTGAGAAAATAGCTAACCCTTATAGCTAGAGCCCCGGCTCTGAAATATGTCGTTTGGGAGCATCAAGTGACCCAAATTTGGTGTTTCTAGGTCATTTCTGTCACCCAGGATGACTGCTTGACCTTCACCCTGACCTTTGTCCCTATTGTCAGAAAGTTTCCCAAGCTGCACGCAGATCTCTTTTTTGATGTCAATTTTTTTCTGCAAGTAATTAAGCCTCGTGAAAAGTATCCGTGGTTCAGGGATATGTGTACATTCTGTGGTATTATTTTCACAGCTCTCGGACACTCTTTTAACCCAAAAAGGGGGGAAAGTTTTCAAAATGTAGGTTAGGCTGAAGATGCCTTTACTAATGGGAAACTTTTTTACAATAGGTGTATTTTTGAAGGCCCTTCACGGGGCCCAGAAAGGGTCCAGGGTTACTAATGTCAGTGCACAGAGCCCCACGGGTGAGATCTTTCGTAACGCACACAAAAAAGTTGGCTTGTTTTGGACTTAGAGTTCACCATGGTCCCAAGGTCTATGGGTCTGACACCCTCCTGACAGAGTTGGTCTTATTGGGCTCAAGTTCTTTCTAAAGCAGCTAGAGCCGCGATTTAGAAACAAGTCATAGGTGGGGCTGCGCCAAGTCTGCCTGAGGTGGTCCGGGGCCCCTGGGACTTACTGGGGCCCCGTGCATGTCCTGACATTTGGCATACTTTTGAATGGCAAAATTTGACAGGGAAAATGAATGGGAATTGATACCCAACTTGTCATGATTAAAGGGTCATATCTCTGCCAATATGTCTCCTTTTGGCACCAAATTTGTACCATTCACCCTTCTCTAGAGTTTCAGCGTGGGTTCCCATTTGTCACACGGTATCCCACAAAATGACACTCTGTGGCCCCGTGACAACTGCTTCCTATCCTGGAACCCAACTGTCAGTTCCCTATTTCCAAAAATTTGACAATTGGCATTCCATAACATTGGGGTCCAGGGTTCCCATTTGTCAGTGTAGAATTAAACAGTCCCCAAGTTCCCAAGAGCCTCCTCCACCCTGGTACACCCTCCCAGGAGGCTCCTCCTCCCTCCTCAGCCCTCCTCTACCATCAACGGTACTCGCAAATACTTTTGTTCTAAGCCCGCGCTTCAAGGTCCCATTTATCAAAAAGTGACCTTTTTTGTCACATTCCTTTGGCCTAGTAACAAAGGGGAACATCTCCAGCAGGGACCGCCCCCGCCCTCCGTGCTCCTTTTTGGGGATAGCCTCTGCACTGTACTGGCCCCTCATGGAGCCCTGCTTGCCCAGCTTTTGCACCACCAGGGGACCCCCAGAGTTACCCTCAGGTTACCCAGAAAACATGCACTGACACTGGGGGAGTGGCCAGGACCTTGCTGCAAAACGTGACAATTGGGATTCAAGGTTGGGTTCCCATTTGTCACAAGTTCACACATTTGTGAAAAAGTGACCTCTTTGTCACTATGCCAAGGGAAAATGACAAAAAAGGTCACTTTTTGACAAATGGGACCTTAGGGCGCGGGCTAAAGACTAAAGTATTGCAAATGGCAAAAATGTTCCCTTTTATCAGAAAGACCAAGGGGAAATGACAAAAGGGTCACTTTATGACAATTAGGAGGGCAAGGGGTGAAAATCTGAAGTTGGCTCTCCTAAGGCACCAGAGATAAAAGAATGAGTTTTGGACAGAAATGGCACTCCGACAGTGGGTTAGAACACACTGCCACATCGTCAGAGCTATTGCAACATGTTTGTCCCAAAAGTGGTTTTTGAACAAATCTTCAAAGCAGACTTGTTGAACTTAGCAAGCAAGGCTCTCCCTCTGATTTTGGTGGCTCTGTGATGTTGGGGGCAGCATAGCAGGGTGTGAGGGCATAGCAGGGTTTAGCAGGGTGTGAGGGCATAGCAGGGTTTAGCAGGGTATAGCAGGTATAGCAGGGTATAGCAGGTATAGCAGGGTATAGCAGGGTATAGCAGGGTATAGCAGGTATAGCAGGGTATAGCAGGGTATAGCAGGGTATAGCAGGTATAGCAGGGTATAGCAGAGCATAGCAGGTATAGCAGGGTATAGCAGGGCATAGCAGGTATAGCAGGGTATAGCAGGGCATAGCAGGTATAGCAGGGTATAGCAGGGCATAGCAGGTATAGCAGGGTATAGCAGGGTATAGCAGGTATAGCAGGGTATAGCGGGTATAGCGGGTATAGCAGGGTATAGCAGGTATAGCAGGTATAGCAGGGTATAGCAGGGTATAGCAGGTATAGCAGGGTATAGCAGGTATAGCAGGTATAGCAGATATAGCAGGGTATAGCAGGTATAGCAGGTATAGCAGGGTATAGCAGGTATAGCAGGGTATAGCAGGGTATAGCAGGTATAGCAGGTATAGCAGGGTATAGCAGGTATAGCAGGGTATAGCAGGTATAACAGGTATAGCAGGGTATAGCAGGTATAGCAGGGTATAGCAGGTATAGCAGGTATAGCAGGGTATAGCAGGGTCACAGGGTTAGGGTTAGGGTTAGGGGATATAGGGAAGGATACCACTCGAAATTGACCGAAGTGAAATATCTCAAGAACGGAATGAGCTAGAGCTATACTTTCTTTTGCATTGTGATCGTCACGCCCTAAGCTTGATGTGTGTATGAAGGCTGTGGGCCTTACCGTTCCTGAGATCCCAAAACGCCCCCCCCAAATTGACTGAAGTCAAATATCTCGGCAACGGAATGAGCTAGAGTCCTTTTGCGTTGTGCTCAGCTTGGCCTAAGCTATCCGCTGATATGTGTTTTATCATTGTAGGGTTAGGGTTAGGTTAGGATTTTGAAATTATCTCGATGACTCTCCCTGTCACACTCTAGGCGAATGTGCAGTTAAAAGAGAGGCAAAGGTAGTGCACTGGCCCACGCACGTCATCGCTACTCCTCCTACCTATACTATACTCCTCCATCAATGTATGTTCTTCATGGTATGTTGTTTCTATGGATGAAAGGTGTCTTCAGGGGATTCCCAGAAGCATCATGACAGTAGAGCATTGAAGCATCCAGAGTGGAGATTAGGAGAGTGTTCAGGTTCCAGGATGAAAGGTGTCTTCAGGGGATTCCCAGAAGCATCATGACAGCAGAGCATTGAAGCATCCAGAGTGGAGATTAGGAGAGTGTTCAGGTTCCAGGATGAAAGGTGTCTTCAGGGGATTCCCAGAAGCATCATGACAGCAGAACATTGAAGTATCCAGAGTGGAGATTAGGAGAGTGTTGCGGTTCCAGATGTTCCATGATCCAGTGTGGAGCCTGGGGAGACTTGAGACTACAGATGTTCCACGGTCCAGAGTAGAGACTGGGAGGGACCTGTGAGAGGTTGCAGAAGTTCTGTAGTCCAGAATATGTTTAAAAGATGTTTAAGTTTTGTCTGAGTTTTTACAGTGGCATATTAGTTCTTACCTGAATTCCTCTGTCCAGTCAGGGTTAGTTATGGGTTTTAGACAGTGTTAAATTTAGGATTAGGATCAGGTTAGGAGGCAGAATGTGACTTAGTTGTTATAGAGGTTCCTGTGTCCAGGGTTAGGTTTATGCGAGGGGTATTAGATGGTTAGGGTTAGGGTTACAATCAGGTTAGCTGTTATAAAGATTCTTGTGTCCAGGGTTAGGTTTAGGCAAGGGGTATTAGATGGTTAGGTTTAGGGTTACAATCAGGTTAGCTGTTATAAAGATTCTTGTGTCCAGGGTTAGGTTTAGGCAAGGGGTATTAGATGGTTAGGTTTAGGGTTACAATCAGGTTAGCTGTTAGGGTTAGGTTTTTTGCATATATCTCGATGAATCTCCCCACCCGCTCAGTGTGAGCAGGCAGTTGAATGGAGAAACAAAGGGTAAGCACTGGCACACGCACGTCGCACATCCTCCCCTGTCTCCTGTCCTTGGCATGGAATGTGTAGTACAATACAGTGTGAAAAAGAAAGGAGAGAAATAAGTAAACATCTGACTGGCCATGCCCATGGGATAAAGGCCATCCCTCAGAAACATGACAAGGTCTCCAACCCAAAGAATGTGTAAAAGATAAATGCAAATATCACTGTTATGATAAGTCAAGAGGTCTTCAATAAAGGGTTTACATAAGACAACCGTCCTGTATGTTCCAGGTGTGAATAACTTCCTTGGTTAGGGTTAGGGCCGGGTTAAAAAGGGTTAAGGTTAGGGTTAAGGTCAGATCAGGGTTAGGGTTAGGGTTAGGTTTTTTGCATATATCTCGATGAATCTTCCCACCCGCTCAGTGTGAGCAGGCAGTTGAATGGAGAAACAAAGGGTAAGCACTGGCACACGCACGTCGCACATCCTCCCCTGTCTTCTGTCCTTGGCATGGAATGTGTAGTACAATACAGTGTGAAAAAGAAAGGAGAGAAATATGTAAACATCTGACTGGCCATGCCCATGGGATAAAGGCCATCCCTCAGAAACATGACAAGGTCTCCACCCCAAAGAATGTGTAAAAGATAAATGCAAATATCACTGTTATGGTAAGTCAAGAGGTCTTCAATAAAGGGTTTACATAAGACAACCGTCCTGTATGTTCCAGGCGTGAATAACTTCCTTGGTTAGGGTTAGGGCCGGGTTAAAAAGGGTTAAGTTTTTTGCATATATCTCGATGAATCTCCCCACCCGCTCAGTGTGAGCAGGCAGTTGAATGGAGAAACAAAGGGTAAGCACTGGCACACGCACGTCGCACATCCTCCCCTGTCTTCTGTCCTTGGCATGGAATGTGTAGTACAATACAGTGTGAAAAAGAAAGGAGAGAAATATGTAAACATCTGACTGGCCATGCCCATGGGATAAAGGGGTTAGGGTTAGGGTTAGGGTTAGGGTTAGGGTTAGGGTAGGGTTAGGGTAGGGTTAGGATTTTGAAATTATCTCGATGACTCTCCCTGTCACACTCTAGGCGAATGTGCAGTTAAAAGAGAGGCAAAGGTAGTGCACTGGCCCACGCACGTCATCGCTACTCCTCCTACCTATACTATACTCCTCCATCAATGTATGTTCTTCATGGTATGTTGTTTCTATGGATGAAAGGTGTCTTCAGGGGATTCCCAGAAGCATCATGACAGTAGAGCATTGAAGCATCCAGAGTGGAGATTAGGAGAGTGTTCAGGTTCCAGGATGAAAGGTGTCTTCAGGGGATTCCCAGAAGCATCATGACAGCAGAGCATTGAAGCATCCAGAGTGGAGATTAGGAGAGTGTTGAGGTTCCAGATGTTCCATGATCCAGTGTGGAGCCTGGGGAGACTTGAGACTACAGATGTTCCACGGTCCAGAGTAGAGACTGGGAGAGACCTGTGAGAGGTTGCAGAAGTTCCGTAGTCCAGAATGTGTTTAAAAGATGTTTAAGTTTTGTCTGAGTTTTTACAGTGGCATATTAGTTCTTACCTGAATTCCTCTGTCCAGTCAGGATTAGTTATGGGTTTTAGACAGTGTTAAATTTAGGATTAGGATCAGGTTAGGAGGCAGAATGTGACTTAGTTGTTATAGAGGTTCCTGTGTCCAGGGTTAGGTTTAGGCGAGGGGTATTAGATGGTTAGGGTCAGGGTTACAATCAGGTTAGCTGTTATAAAGATTCTTGTGTCCAGGGTTAGGTTTAGGCAAGGGGTATTAGATGGTTAGGGTTAGGGTTACAATCAGGTTAGCTGTTATAAATATTCTTGTGTCCAGGGTTAGGTTTAGGCGAGGGGTATTAGATGGTTAGGTTTAGGGTTACAATCAGGTTAGCTGTTATAAAGATTCTTGTGTCCAGGGTTAGGTTTAGGCGAGGGGTATTAGATGGTTAGGGTTAGGGTTACAATCAGGTTAGCTGTTATAAAGATTCTTGTGTCTAGGGTTAGGTTTAGGCCAGGGGTATTAGATGGTTAGGGTTAGGGTTATAATCAGGTTAGCTGTTATCAAGAATCCTGTGTCTAGGGTTAGGATTAGGGAGGGGTATTAGATGGTTAGGTTTAGGGTTAGTGTCAGGTGTCATTGTCTAGAGTCTGAATTTGGAACACATCCTCAGCAGTGTACCTTAGAGTCATCGAGTGTTTCGGCCATTTATCACTGGACACTCTCATCCAAGGTTGGCCCCACACAGAGTGATCAGGTCTGGTGGTGTGTCCCTCAGCCAATTCAGAGTCAGGTTAGAGTTTAATATTGTCTGGTGTGACTGGGATGTCTAGGGTTAATTGCAGAATCCATTGTAGTAGGTTTAGTGGGCAGAAATACTGTTTGTAATTTTACAGGTCGAGAGCCATCTTAGGATTAAGGTGTCGTAGCACCTAGTTACTTTCATTTGTCTCGTTGAAAACTACATGTCTATAACTGACTTTAAATTACAGTTGTGTTGACAAGAAGTATAAGAAGACTCCTACTTACCTCCTGGGAAACACTGATCGGTTGTTGACACCGTTAGGTAACTCCAGTCAGAGTTAGCCAGGTCTGAAGGGCTCGGCCAATAGGGGGCGCCACCTTCACGATCCTCCCTTCAGCCATGGCTCCAGTGTCCCAGTACACCGCACGACCCCTGGAGTGCATTCGCGAGTAGTTCATCTGTAAGTGTATTGTCTTGAATGGAAAGGTTCATTGACTTAGTCTTGGGACTACTGTTCTGAGTCACGGTGCCTGTGGGCAAAGATGAAAAGTCTTTTAAGACCTGTTTCGAGTGTAGATTAAGAAAATGTAGATGCAGTCGAGTCCAGCAATATATGACATGAAGTATCTCCAATGTAGGGTTTTGAAGATATGAGCAAAAAACGAAGGTACATTCTACTTCCTGTTGTAAGCAAGGCATGATGGGTAAATAAGAGTTTTAGAGGAATAACTCCACAAGGGAATATGCTAGAAGTTTGGGACCTGGGTCCACCAGGGGGTTTGTGGGGATGGGCAATCCATTAGTGACACTTGTATGTTTGTAAGTTGGCCACTAGAGGGCGTAATTATTAAACTATGTTCTTTTTTGCTCCTTAGCATAGGTTGCAAAGAGGATACAGCAATGAGAGATGTGAAGAGAGCGGGTGAAGGTAGAGCCAAGGAGTGGAGTCCTGAACGGACAAAGCCACTCCCCCGCCGGACCGGGCTGTCGCTCTACCTCCCCCTACTCCCTCGTCTCCCTCCAAGAGAAGGGAGCGAGGGAAGAGAGGAGAGGAGAGAGAAAAAAAAGAAGAAGTTGTAGAACGGTTAGATATTAGTCCTAGATGGTGTCTTCAAGGTGTAGGTGTATTAGTGTTTTTATCATTTAGTTTAAGTGGATAGTATAGTACACACTGGTTTATTATGAAGAGCAGGCTAGTTCGGAAGCGCTGGCTAGTTAGGATTTTGAAATTATCTCGATGACTCTCCCTGTCACACTCTAGGCGAATGTGCAGTTAAAAGAGAGGCAAAGGTAGTGCACTGGCCCACGCACGTCATCGCTACTCCTCCTACCTATACTATACTCCTCCATCAATGTATGTTCTTCATGGTATGTTGTTTCTATGGATGAAAGGTGTCTTCAGGGGATTCCCAGAAGCATCATGACAGTAGAGCATTGAAGCATCCAGAGTGGAGATTAGGAGAGTGTTCAGGTTCCAGGATGAAAGGTGTCTTCAGGGGATTCCCAGAAGCATCATGACAGCAGAGCATTGAAGCATCCAGAGTGGAGATTAGGAGAGTGTTGAGGTTCCAGATGTTCCATGATCCAGTGTGGAGCCTGGGGAGACTTGAGACTACAGGTGTTCCACGGTCCAGAGTAGAGACTGGGAGAGACCTGTGAGAGGTTGCAGAAGTTCCGTAGTCCAGAATGTGTTTAAAAGATGTTTAAGTTTTGTCTGAGTTTTTACAGTGGCATATTAGTTCTTACCTGAATTCCTCTGTCCAGTCAGGATTAGTTATGGGTTTTAGACAGTGTTAAATTTAGGATTAGGATCAGGTTAGGAGGCAGAATGTGACTTAGTTGTTATAGAGGTTCCTGTGTCCAGGGTTAGGTTTAGGCGAGGGGTATTAGATGGTTAGGGTCAGGGTTACAATCCGGTTAGCTGTTATAGGGTTAGGGTTAGGGTTAGGGTTAGGGTTAGGGTTAGGGGGTTAGGGTTAGGGTTAGGGTTAGGGTTAGGGTTAGGGTTAGGGTTAGGGTTAGGATATAGAGCTCTTGGCCACCACCGGGAAGCACATTTGCAATAACTCGAGAACGGAAGCAGCTAGAGACGTAATTCTTTTTGCGTTGTGCTCTGCGTGGCCTAAGCTATCCGCTGATATGTGTATCTCCTCTGTAGCCCCTCCCGTTCCGGAGATACGGACTCCGCCCATTTTCGGGAAGCACATTTGCGATAATTCGGAAACGGAGTGAGCTAGAGTCCTAATTCTTTTTGCGTTGTGCTCAGCTTGGCCTAAGCTATCCGCTGATATGTGTTTTATCATTGTAGGATAATTTTTTTTTTTTTTTTTTTTTTTTGTTCTAAGTGTAAAAATGTTTTAAAAAATTTTTGATTGTGAAATTTGTCGAGCAGGCGTTTCAGGCCATTCCCTACATGGGCGCATAAAGTCCGACGCTAGGGTTAGGGTTAGGGTTAGGGTTAGGGTTAGGGTTAGGGTTAGGGTTAGGGGGTTAGGGTTAGGGTTAGGGTTAGGGTTAGGGTTAGGGTTAGGGGTTAGGGTTAGGATATGGGGAAGGATACCACTCGAAATTGACCGAAGTGAAATATCTCAAAGACGGAATGAGATAGAGCTCTACTTTCTTTTGCGTTGTGATCGTCACGCCCTAAGCTTTCCATTGATGTGTGTATGAAGGCTGTGGGCCTTACCGTTCCTGAGATCCCAAAACGCCCCCCCCCCAAATTGACCGAAGTCAAATATCTCGGCAACGGAGTGAGCTAGAGTCCTAATTCTTTTTGCGTTGTGCTCAGCTTGGCCTAAGCTATCCGCTGATATGTGTTTTATCATTGTAGGATAAACTTTTTTTTTTTTTTTTTTTTTTTGTTCTAAGTGTAAAAATGTTTTAAAAAATTTTTGATTGTGAAATTTGTCGAGCAGGCGTTTCAGGCCATTCCCTACATGGGCGCATAAAGTCCGACGCTGTTTTTTAGGTGCAGTACCAAAGTTGTCCAGAAGGTGGCGCTGTTGAGGCGAGTAGGTAGAGCTTGAGGCGATAGGTGTCCAGCTTAAGTTTGAGGTTTGTATCTCTTAGCGTTGTTAAGTTTTAGGGTTACAATCAGGTTAGCTGTTATAAAGATTCTTGTGTCCAGGGTTAGGTTTAGGCAAGGGGTATTAGATGGTTAGGGTTAGGGTTAGGGTTAGGGTTAGGGTTAGGGTTAGGGTTAGGGATATGGGGCAACTTGCCACCATGAAATTGATCAGATCGAAATATCTCGAGAACGAAATGAGATAGAACTCTAATTCTTTTTGCGTTGTGAAGGGTTCACAGGTGCGCTTCCATTGATGTGTGTATGGTCATTGTGGGCCTTACCGTTCTTGAGATCCCAAAATGCCCCGCCCCCAAATTGATCACAGTTCTAATTCTATGTGCGTTGTGCTCAGCTGGGCCTAAGCTATCCGCTGATATGTGTTTGATCATTGTAGGATACATTTTTTTTTTTTTTTTTAGGGTTAGGGTTAGGGTTAGGGTTAGGGTTAGGGTTAGGGTTAGGGTTAGGTTAGGGTTAGGGTTAGGGTTAGGGTTAGGGTTAGGATATAGGGATAATAGCCACCAGGGTTAGGGTTAGGGTTAGGGTTAGGGTATGGGGAAGGATACCACTCGAAATTGACCGAAGTGAAATATCTCAAAGACGGAATGAGATAGAGCTCTACTTTCTTTTGCGTTGTGATCGTCACGCCCAGGGTTAGGGTTAGGGTTAGGGTTAGGGTTAGGGTTAGGGTTAGGGTTAGGGTTAGGGTTAGGATATAGAGCTCTTGGCCACCACCGGGAAGCACATTTGCAATAACTCGAGAACGGAAGCAGCTAGAGACGTAATTCTTTTTGCGTTGTGCTCTGCGTGGCCTAAGCTATCCGCTGATATGTGTATCTCCTCTGTAGCCCCTCCCGTTCCGGAGATACGGACTCCGCCCATTTTCGGGAAGCACATTTGCGATAATTCGGAAACGGAGTGAGCTAGAGTCCTAATTCTTTTTGCGTTGTGCTCAGCTTGGCCTAAGCTATCCGCTGATATGTGTTTTATCATTGTAGGATAATTTTTTTTTTTTTTTTTTTTTTTTGTTCTAAGTGTAAAAATGTTTTAAAAAATTTTTGATTGTGAAATTTGTCGAGCAGGCGTTTCAGGCCATTCCCTACATGGGCGCATAAAGTCCGACGCTAGGGTTAGGGTTAGGGTTAGGGTTAGGGTTAGGGTTAGGGTTAGGGTTAGGGGGTTAGGGTTAGGGTTAGGGTTAGGGTTAGGGTTAGGGTTAGGGGGTTAGGATATAGAGCTCTTGGCCACCACCGGGAAGCACATTTGCAATAACTCGAGAACGGAAGCAGCTAGAGACGTAATTCTTTTTGCGTTGTGCTCTGCGTGGCCTAAGCTATCCGCTGATATGTGTATCTCCTCTGTAGCCCCTCCCGTTCCGGAGATACGGACTCCGCCCATTTTCGGGAAGCACATTTGCGATAATTCGGAAACGGAGTGAGCTAGAGTCCTAATTCTTTTTGCGTTGTGCTCAGCTTGGCCTAAGCTATCCGCTGATATGTGTTTTATCATTGTAGGATAATTTTTTTTTTTTTTTTTTTTTTTTGTTCTAAGTGTAAAAATGTTTTAAAAAATTTTTGATTGTGAAATTTGTCGAGCAGGCGTTTCAGGCCATTCCCTACATGGGCGCATAAAGTCCGACGCTAGGGTTAGGGTTAGGGTTAGGGTTAGGGTTAGGGTTAGGGTTAGGGTTAGGGGGTTAGGGTTAGGGTTAGGGTTAGGGTTAGGGTTAGGGTTAGGGGGTTAGGGTTAGATATGGGGAAGGATACCACTCGAAATTGACCGAAGTGAAATATCTCAAAGACGGAATGAGATAGAGCTCTACTTTCTTTTGCGTTGTGATCGTCACGCCCTAAGCTTTCCATTGATGTGTGTATGAAGGCTGTGGGCCTTACCGTTCCTGAGATCCCAAAACGCCCCCCCCCAAATTGACCGAAGTCAAATATCTCGGCAACGGAGTGAGCTAGAGTCCTAATTCTTTTTGCGTTGTGCTCAGCTTGGCCTAAGCTATCCGCTGATATGTGTTTTATCATTGTAGGATAAACTTTTTTTTTTTTTTTTTTTTTTTTGTTCTAAGTGTAAAAATGTTTTAAAAAATTTTTGATTGTGAAATTTGTCGAGCAGGCGTTTCAGGCCATTCCCTACATGGGCGCATAAAGTCCGACGCTGTTTTTTAGGTGCAGTACCAAAGTTGTCCAGAAGGTGGCGCTGTTGAGGCGAGTAGGTAGAGCTTGAGGCGATAGGTGTCCAGCTTAAGTTTGAGGTTTGTATCTCTTAGCGTTGTTAAGTTTTAGGGTTACAATCAGGTTAGCTGTTATAAAGATTCTTGTGTCCAGGGTTAGGTTTAGGCAAGGGGTATTAGATGGTTAGGGTTAGGGTTAGGGTTAGGGTTAGGGTTAGGGTTAGGGTTAGGGATATGGGGCAACTTGCCCCCATGAAATTGATCAGATCGAAATATCTCGAGAACGAAATGAGATAGAACTCTAATTCTTTTTGCGTTGTGAAGGGTTCACAGGTGCGCTTCCATTGATGTGTGTATGGTCATTGTGGGCCTTACCGTTCTTGAGATCCCAAAATGCCCCGCCCCCAAATTGATCACAGTTCTAATTCTATGTGCGTTGTGCTCAGCTGGGCCTAAGCTATCCGCTGATATGTGTTTGATCATTGTAGGATACATTTTTTTTTTTTTTTTAGGGTTAGGGTTAGGGTTAGGGTTAGGGTTAGGGTTAGGGTTAGGGTTAGGTTAGGGTTAGGGTTAGGGTTAGGGTTAGGGTTAGGATATAGGGATAATAGCCACCAGGGTTAGGGTTAGGGTTAGGGTTAGGGTATGGGGAAGGATACCACTCGAAATTGACCGAAGTGAAATATCTCAAAGACGGAATGAGATAGAGCTCTACTTTCTTTTGCGTTGTGATCGTCACGCCCAGGGTTAGGGTTAGGGTTAGGGTTAGGGTTAGGGTTAGGGTTAGGGTTAGGGTTAGGGTTAGGGTTAGGATATAGAGCTCTTGGCCACCACCGGGAAGCACATTTGCAATAACTCGAGAACGGAAGCAGCTAGAGACGTAATTCTTTTTGCGTTGTGCTCTGCGTGGCCTAAGCTATCCGCTGATATGTGTATCTCCTCTGTAGCCCCTCCCGTTCCGGAGATACGGACTCCGCCCATTTTCGGGAAGCACATTTGCGATAATTCGGAAACGGAGTGAGCTAGAGTCCTAATTCTTTTTGCGTTGTGCTCAGCTTGGCCTAAGCTATCCGCTGATATGTGTTTTATCATTGTAGGATAATTTTTTTTTTTTTTTTTTTTTTTTTGTTCTAAGTGTAAAAATGTTTTAAAAAATTTTTGATTGTGAAATTTGTCGAGCAGGCGTTTCAGGCCATTCCCTACATGGGCGCATAAAGTCCGACGCTAGGGTTAGGGTTAGGGTTAGGGTTAGGGTTAGGGTTAGGGTTAGGGTTAGGGGGTTAGGGTTAGGGTTAGGGTTAGGGTTAGGGTTAGGGTTAGGGGGTTAGGGTTAGGATATGGGGAAGGATACCACTCGAAATTGACCGAAGTGAAATATCTCAAAGACGGAATGAGATAGAGCTCTACTTTCTTTTGCGTTGTGATCGTCACGCCCTAAGCTTTCCATTGATGTGTGTATGAAGGCTGTGGGCCTTACCGTTCCTGAGATCCCAAAACGCCCCCCCCCAAATTGACCGAAGTCAAATATCTCGGCAACGGAGTGAGCTAGAGTCCTAATTCTTTTTGCGTTGTGCTCAGCTTGGCCTAAGCTATCCGCTGATATGTGTTTTATCATTGTAGGATAAACTTTTTTTTTTTTTTTTTTTTTTTTGTTCTAAGTGTAAAAATGTTTTAAAAAATTTTTGATTGTGAAATTTGTCGAGCAGGCGTTTCAGGCCATTCCCTACATGGGCGCATAAAGTCCGACGCTGTTTTTTAGGTGCAGTACCAAAGTTGTCCAGAAGGTGGCGCTGTTGAGGCGAGTAGGTAGAGCTTGAGGCGATAGGTGTCCAGCTTAAGTTTGAGGTTTGTATCTCTTAGCGTTGTTAAGTTTTAGGGTTACAATCAGGTTAGCTGTTATAAAGATTCTTGTGTCCAGGGTTAGGTTTAGGCAAGGGTTAGGGTTAGGGTTAGGGTTAGGGTTAGGGTTAGGGTTAGGGTTAGGGTTAGGGTTAGGGTTAGGGTTAGGGTTAGGGTTAGGGTAGGGTTAGGGTTAGGGTTAGGGTTAGGGTTAGGGTTAGGGTTAGGGGTTAGGGTTAGGGTTAGGGTTAGGGTTAGGGTTAGGGTTAGGGTTAGGGTTAGGGTTAGGGTTAGGGTTAGGGTTAGGGTTAGGGTTAGGGTTAGGGTTAGGGTTAGGGTTAGGGTAAGGGTTAGGGTTAGGGTTAGGGTTAGGGTTAGGGTTAGGGTTAGGGTTAGGGTTAGGGTTAGGGTTAGGGTTAGGGTTAGGGTTAGGGTTAGGGTTAGGATATGGGGCAACTTGCCACCATGAAATTGATCAGATCGAAATATCTCGAGAACGAAATGAGATAGAACTCTAATTCTTTTTGCGTTGTGAAGGGTTCACAGGTGCGCTTCCATTGATGTGTGTATGGTCATTGTGGGCCTTACCGTTCTTGAGATCCCAAAATGCCCCGCCCCCAAATTGATCACAGTCCTAATTCTATGTGCGTTGTGTTCAGCTGGGCCTAAGCTATCCGCTGATATGTGTTTGATCATTGTAGGATAAATTTTTTTTTTTTTTTTTTTTTTTTGTTCTAAGTGTAAAAATGTTTTAAAAAATTTTTGATTGTGAAATTTGTCGAGCAGGCGTTTCAGGCCATTCCCTAGGGTTAGGGTTAGGGTTAGGGTTAGGGTTAGGGTTAGGGTTAGGGTTAGGGTTAGGGTTAGGGTTAGGGTTAGGGTTAGGGTTAGGGTTAGGGTTAGGGTTAGGGTTAGGGTTAGGGTTAGGGTTAGGGTTAGGGGGTTAGGGTTAGGGTTAGGGTTAGGGTTAGGGTTAGGGTTAGGGTTAGGGTTAGGGTTAGGGTTAGGATATGGGGCAACTTGCCACCATGAAATTGATCAGATCGAAATATCTCGAGAACGAAATGAGATAGAACTCTAATTCTTTTTGCGTTGTGAAGGGTTCACAGGTGCGCTTCCATTGATGTGTGTATGGTCATTGTGGGCCTTACCGTTCTTGAGATCCCAAAATGCCCCGCCCCCAAATTGATCACAGTCCTAATTCTATGTGCGTTGTGTTCAGCTGGGCCTAAGCTATCCGCTGATATGTGTTTGATCATTGTAGGATAAATTTTTTTTTTTTTTTTTTTTTTTTGTTCTAAGTGTAAAAATGTTTTAAAAAATTTTTGATTGTGAAATTTGTCGAGCAGGCGTTTCAGGCCATTCCCTACATGGGCGCATAAAGTCCGACGCTGTTTTTTAGGTGCAGTACCAAAGTTGTCCAGAAGGTGGCGCTGTTGAGGCGAGTAGGTAGAGCTTGAGGCGATAGGTGTCCAGCTTAAGTTTGAGGTTTGTATCTCTTAGCGTTGTTAAGTTTTAGGGTTACAATCAGGTTAGCTGTTATAAAGATTCTTGTGTCCAGGGTTAGGTTTAGGCAAGGGGTATTAGATGGTTAGGGTTAGGGTTACAATCAGGTTAGCTGTTATAAGGGTTAGGGTTAGGGTTAGGGTTAGGGTTAGGGTTAGGGTTAGGGGGTTAGGGTTAGGGTTAGGATATAGAGCTCTTGGCCACCACCGGGAAGCACATTTGCAATAACTCGAGAACGGAAGCAGCTAGAGACGTAATTCTTTTTGCGTTGTGCTCTGCGTGGCCTAAGCTATCCGCTGATATGTGTATCTCCTCTGTAGCCCCTCCCGTTCCGGAGATACGGACTCCGCCCATTTTCGGGAAGCACATTTGCGATAATTCGGAAACGGAGTGAGCTAGAGTCCTAATTCTTTTTGCGTTGTGCTCAGCTTGGCCTAAGCTATCCGCTGATATGTGTTTTATCATTGTAGGATAATTTTTTTTTTTTTTTTTTTTTTTTTGTTCTAAGTGTAAAAATGTTTTAAAAAATTTTTGATTGTGAAATTTGTCGAGCAGGCGTTTCAGGCCATTCCCTACATGGGCGCATAAAGTCCGACGCTAGGGTTAGGGTTAGGGTTAGGGTTAGGGTTAGGGTTAGGGTTAGGGTTAGGGGGTTAGGGTTAGGGTTAGGGTTAGGGTTAGGGTTAGGGTTAGGGGGTTAGGGTTAGGATATGGGGAAGGATACCACTCGAAATTGACCGAAGTGAAATATCTCAAAGACGGAATGAGATAGAGCTCTACTTTCTTTTGCGTTGTGATCGTCACGCCCTAAGCTTTCCATTGATGTGTGTATGAAGGCTGTGGGCCTTACCGTTCCTGAGATCCCAAAACGCCCCCCCCCCAAATTGACCGAAGTCAAATATCTCGGCAACGGAGTGAGCTAGAGTCCTAATTCTTTTTGCGTTGTGCTCAGCTTGGCCTAAGCTATCCGCTGATATGTGTTTTATCATTGTAGGATAAACTTTTTTTTTTTTTTTTTTTTTTTTGTTCTAAGTGTAAAATGTTTTAAAAAATTTTTGATTGTGAAATTTGTCGAGCAGGCGTTTCAGGCCATTCCCTACATGGGCGCATAAAGTCCGACGCTGTTTTTTAGGTGCAGTACCAAAGTTGTCCAGAAGGTGGCGCTGTTGAGGCGAGTAGGTAGAGCTTGAGGCGATAGGTGTCCAGCTTAAGTTTGAGGTTTGTATCTCTTAGCGTTGTTAAGTTTTAGGGTTACAATCAGGTTAGCTGTTATAAAGATTCTTGTGTCCAGGGTTAGGTTTAGGCAAGGGGTATTAGATGGTTAGGGTTAGGGTTAGGGTTAGGGTTAGGGTTAGGGTTAGGGTTAGGGATATGGGGCAACTTGCCACCATGAAATTGATCAGATCGAAATATCTCGAGAACGAAATGAGATAGAACTCTAATTCTTTTTGCGTTGTGAAGGGTTCACAGGTGCGCTTCCATTGATGTGTGTATGGTCATTGTGGGCCTTACCGTTCTTGAGATCCCAAAATGCCCCGCCCCCAAATTGATCACAGTTCTAATTCTATGTGCGTTGTGCTCAGCTGGGCCTAAGCTATCCGCTGATATGTGTTTGATCATTGTAGGATACATTTTTTTTTTTTTTTTTTAGGGTTAGGGTTAGGGTTAGGGTTAGGGTTAGGGTTAGGGTTAGGGTTAGGTTAGGGTTAGGGTTAGGGTTAGGGTTAGGGTTAGGATATAGGGATAATAGCCACCAGGGTTAGGGTTAGGGTTAGGGTTAGGGTATGGGGAAGGATACCACTCGAAATTGACCGAAGTGAAATATCTCAAAGACGGAATGAGATAGAGCTCTACTTTCTTTTGCGTTGTGATCGTCACGCCCAGGGTTAGGGTTAGGGTTAGGGTTAGGGTTAGGGTTAGGGTTAGGGTTAGGGTTAGGGTTAGGATATAGAGCTCTTGGCCACCACCGGGAAGCACATTTGCAATAACTCGAGAACGGAAGCAGCTAGAGACGTAATTCTTTTTGCGTTGTGCTCTGCGTGGCCTAAGCTATCCGCTGATATGTGTATCTCCTCTGTAGCCCCTCCCGTTCCGGAGA
>CM036239.1:433565-436065 GCA_020698575.1 Bostrychus sinensis
ACTACTACTACTACTACTACTACTACTACTACTACTACTAATAATAATAATAATAATAATAATAATAATAATAATAATAAGAATAAGAATAAGAATAAGAATAATAATTAAGCCTACAGGCCCCACAATCCACACACTTTACCCCAGGCAGACCCTACCTCAGCTGGGGACACTCTGCTGCCAGCAGCCACTCCGGACCTACAGACTTCCACAGCTCCACACTTCCAGGCCCCACAGCTCACGTACTCTACCCAGGGCCGGGTGCGCCTGTCCTGGGCGCGCTCTGACCCAAGCAGCCCCTCCAGAGCCCCGGATCTCACCACTTCCAGGCCCCACAGCTCACTCACTCTACCCAGGGCCTGGTGCGCCTGTACTGGGCGCGCCTGTCCTGGGCGCGCTCTGACCCAAGCAGCCCCTCCAGAGCCCCGGATCTCACCACTTCCAGGCCCCACCGCTCACTCACTCTACCCAGGGCCTGGTGCGCCTGTCCTGGGCGCGCTCTGACAACAGCAGCCCCTCCAGAGCCCCGGATCTCACCACTTCCAGGCCCCACAGCTCACGCACTCTACCCCGGGCCTGGTGCGCCTGTCCTGTGTGCGCCTGTCCTGGGCACGCTCTGACCCCAGCAGCCCCTCCAGAGCCACGGATCTCACCACTTCCAGGCCCCACAGCTCAGGCACTCTACACAGGGCCTGGTGCACCTGTCCTGGGCGCGCTCTGACCCCAACAGCCCCTCCAGAGCCCCGGATCTCACCACTTCCAGGCCCCACAGCTCACGCACTCTACCCCGGGCCTGGTGCGCCTGTCCTGTGTGCGCCTGTCCTGGGCACGCTCTCACCCCAGCAGCCCCTCCAGAGCCACGGATCTCACCACTTCCAGGCCCCACAGCTCAGGCACTCTACCCAGGGCCTGGTGCGCCTGTCCTGGGCGCGCTCTGACCCCAGCAGCCCCTGCAGAGCCACGGATCTCAAGACCTCCAGGCCCCACAGCTCAGGCACACTACCCAGGGCCTGGTGCGCCTGTCCTGTGTGCGCCTGTCCTGGGCGCGCTCTCACCCCAGCAGCCCCTCCAGAGCCCCGGATCTCACCACTTCCAGGCCTCACAGCTCAGGCACTCTACACAGGGCCTGGTGCGCCTGTCCTGGGCGCGCTCTGACCCCAGCAGCCCCTCCAGAGCCCCGGATCTCACCACTTCCAGGCCCCACAGCTCAGGCACTCTACCCAGGGCCTGGTGCGCCTGTCCTGGGCGCGCTCTGACCCCAGCAGCCCCTCCAGAGCCCCGGATCTCACCACTTCCAGGCCCCACAGCTCAGGCACTCTACCCAGGGCCTGGTGCGCCTGTCCTGGGCGCGCTCTGACCCCAGCAGCCCCTCCAGAGCCCCGGATCTCACCACTTCCAGGCCCCACAGCTCACTCACTCTACCCAGGCCAGGGTGCACTTCTCCTGGGTACGCTGTGCTCCTAGCAGCCCCTCTTTCAGACCTCCAGGAAACCAGGCCCTCCCCCGGTCCCCGGGTACCCACTCTTAAGCCCCCGTCCCCGGGCTAAACACTTACAGCCGCGGCCCCTGGAACTCCGGGCATATGGTACTCCACGAGCTCCGGGCATATGGTACTCCACGAGCTCCGTGCATCTGGTACTCCACGAGCCCCGCGCATCTGGTACTCCGGCTACACTTAGAATATTTTTAGCACCAGCCCCGCGCATCTGGTACTCCGGCTACACTTAGAATATTTTTAGCACGAGCTCCGTGCATCTGGTACTCCGGCTACACTTAGAATATTTTTAGCACGAGCTCCAGGCATATGGTACTCCGGCTACACTTTGAATATTTTTAACACGAGCTCCGTGCCTCTGGTACTCCACGAGCCCCGCGCATCTGGTACTCCGGCTACACTTAGAATATTTTTAGCACCAGCCCCGCGCATCTGGTACTCCGGCTACACTTAGAATATTTTTAGCACGAGCTCCAGGCATATGGTACTCCGGCTACACTTTGAATATTTTTAACACGAGCTCCGTGCCTCTGGTACTCCACGAGCCCCGCGCATCTGGTACTCCGGCTACACTTAGAATATTTTTAGCACCAGCCCCGCGCATCTGGTACTCCGGCTACACTTTGAATATTTTTAACACGAGCTCCGTGCCTCTGGTACTCCACGAGCCCCGCGCATCTGGTACTCCGGCTACACTTAGAATATTTTTAACAGGAGCTCCGTGCATCTGGTACTCCGGCTACACTTAGAATATTTTTAACACGAGCTCCGTGCCTCTGGTACTCCACGAGCCCCGCGCATCTGGTACTCCGGCTACACTTAGAATATTTTTAGCACCAGCCCCGCGCATCTGGTACTCCGGCTACACTTAGAATATTTTTAGCACGAGCTCCAGGCATATGGTACTCCGGCTACACTTAGAATATTTTTAACACGAGCTCCGTGCCTCTGGTACTCCACGAGCCCCGTGCATCTGGTACTCCGGCTACACTTAGAATATTTTTA
>CM036239.1:441065-511065 GCA_020698575.1 Bostrychus sinensis
ACCTCCAGACTCATAGGGAGGTGGGGGGCTGTAGGGCGGCGGAGGCCCCATGTAGGGGCTGTAGGGCGGCGGAGGCCCCATGTAGGGGCTGTAGGGCGGAGGAGGCCCCATGTAGGGGCTGTAGGGCGGTGGAGGACTGCCCCCAGGAGAGTAGGGAGGAGGAGGACCCCAGGGATGAGGCTCAGGGCTGTCGGTGGGAGGGTTGATCTGCGGGGGCTCCAGGAGGGGGAGGTGCTGGGGGTGGCAAGGCAAGGCAAGGCAAGTTTATTTGTATAGCACAATTCATACACAGAGCAATTCAAAGTGTAAGTATATATTATAAACTAACTACTACTACTAACTACTTAAGGCCTCCATACACCAAGGCGACGATCGCCCATCTGAAGCCATCTTTACGGTTCTTCCACGTCGCTCATTTCCGTCCTTTTGATCTGTATGCGCCGTCTGCCCCCATCGCTCCAGGACGGAGGCCGTCTGACCAGTTTCCTGCCGATTGGCCTTGTTGTTGTTGAATTGGCGTCTTTGGTCTTTGGCACGAAGCGCTCTGATAGGCCTAGCACTACAGCTGCCGCGCCAATCAGCTCACAGGAATTTTAGCGGAAGTGACGGAGTGACGAGAGGTGAAAACCGCTGTGGCAGCGTACTGTCACCATTTTTGCATTTTTCGCAATTCCGTGTGGAAAGTTATCTTCAAGTAACAGAGCAGCGGCACCTAATTCACACAAAACAATGTCCAAACCGGCCATGATCACGCTTCTCAAATGTTCAAACAAGCTGAGAACAGTGCAGACCAAGGCGCGCTACATGCATATGTACTCAACAAACACTTCCGTTTATCTTTGTTAACTGGCTAGCGCCATCTGCCGCTGTGGGGGGGTAATTACATCACACGCATGTGCAAGACACGGTCTTTAGGTCAGCTGTCGCATCGGTGAATGAAGAGGGAAAAAGGTCATGCGACGTCAGGAAACGGGAGGGAACGAGAGGAGAAGAGACGAGCTGTCGCTCCGTCTTATCGGTGGCAGTCTGGGAGTCGCCTTGGTATCCAGGCCTTTACTAACTACTAACTAACTACTTACCTCAAGATCTGAAGAGGTGTCATCCTCTACCTCCTCTTCCTCCACAAAGGGGAAAAGAGGGGCAGAGTATGGTGGGGGTGGTGAGGTTGGTGGTGGCGGTGGTGGCGGTGGTGGCGGTGGTGGCGGTGGTGGTGGCGGCGGAAGTCCAGCCATTTTTTTTTTTAACCAGTATTGTGGTCCAGCCACAGTCCCACCTAAAAAGCATATAGTTTTTATGATTATACTTTTTTCAGAGCCATAAAAAATAAAGTATTGTGAGTGTCACAAAGTGAACTAATTGTCAGAATAACCAAGGGAAAAGGACAAAAGAGTCACTTTTTATTAATTCGTATTAAATTCATTGATATTCCGGTTTGTCACAAATGTTCTCCATTGTCACTATGCCAAGGGAAAATGACATAACAAATAGGACGTTCATTTCATAGTAATTAGTAAATTTTGTGTTGACCTCTCAAAGACTTTGGTTTCCTGACTGTGCATGGGAATAACTGTGAAAGGGCATTTTCATGACATAGGCAGTAAAACAGCATGACTTCCGTAATATTAATAGAAAAATAAACACTTTGGAAAGCTATATTAAGGGCTCAAATGAGTGCGGCAGTCATTTCTCACAGCAGCACAGGAGAGGCAAGTGTCACAAATTTGAAATTAATAAATGTTTTGTGGTCACTTTTTTATAATACAGATTTTAAAGGCATTTTAAAAAGGTAAGTTTGTTTAGGATTATGGAGTGCTCTTATGCAATGGAGTAAAACTTTTGAAATATTGATGTTCTTACCTCCTGTTTGTGGTTGCTGATAAGTCATTCTTTAACCAGTTGCGGAAACCACACAGCAGAGGATGGTCAAGGGAATGCTTCTGGTACAAGCCTGCGGACTTCATTGTCTCCCTCAATGAAGTCATGGCTGTGGTTCTATCAGGACTGTGAAAAATAATTAAACATTATAAACAGAATGAAGCATGACACATTTTTAAAAAATGTGAGAAAGCAAGGAAGGTAAACACTTACCACTGATAGGTCTCCAGAGCTCTCAGAGTCTCCCTCACTGGCATTCTCCACTGGTGCAGGTGAAACGGGTGCAGGAAGAGTGGGTGCTGGTGGACTGGAAGCTGGTTCTTCAGTAGGGATTTCATGCACAGCATTGCCTCTGTCCTGAAGCTCCTTAATCATCGTTGCAGAAATAAAAGCATATTTAAATTTAGTTTTCTTGCAATGCTCTGAGTTACTGCACATGTAAAGAGCACAGACACTCCAGAGGTGTGTGCACAGGTAAATTTAGCAGCTAAGACTGATGGGGGATGGTGAGAGTAAGGCCACCTAATTTGCAACACAACAGCAGAAGGGCTGGTAACTTTCAGTAAAATAAGTAAAGACAAATTTGATGAGAAATATGATATAAAAACATAACCCTATCAGTTGTGAAGCACTGTTTTACTAAATGCTAGGAAATGTACAACAGCCAACCTCAATGCAATTCAGCAACCTAACATTGTGTTTGTATGGCAAGGAAAAAAAAGGAAATAATAAAAGTAATAAAAGAAACACTGAAACATAAATCATACCTGCCAAGAGGGTCAGAGCTGTCCAGGATCAGTTGAATGTCCCTGTACTTCCAGACTCGTCCCACTCTGAGCAGCTCGTGGGCCTCCTTCTTGGCTTCTTCCACTACACGGGAGACGTCTTCTTTTGAGGCTGTCTTCATGTATGTCCTCACCAGATGCGTAGGAAGACTCGAATGAGTCTTCTTGCAAAAAGGACACAGGAGGTGGGTCATATTGCGAGCTTGACTGGGAGAAAGGAAGAAAACAGACAGTATAAATAAAAGCATGAAGTAATTCAAAGGCAAGCTTTGCTGGTCTTCTTAAGCTAAAATCTCAATCAAACCAATACAAATATAGCAAAAGTTAGAAAAAACACACTTTTACTAAAAAAAAAGAAAGGTAGCTAGGCAAAGACAGATGGAAAACCAAACTGTAAACTTACAGATCAGAAGCCATCTTTTCAGAAAAAAATCCAAATCAAAAAGGCAACGAGAAATGTAGCAGGTCTTCTTCAGAAAGGAAAAACAACTACTGAAAGGTAAGTCCATCTGTGCCCTTAAATACACCTGGCCCTGCCCACAATGCCTGCTCATGAAACCCCCACTTAAGCACCGAGGACTGGTAGGGGCTGGTGGGTGAATGGTTTCCTAATTTGCAATGCAACAGAATAAGTCTGTTTCTCTTAGGCTAAGTTTGCAACCAAATGGCTGTTGACACACTGAGACACTGGTGGGTGAAGGGACACTTAATTTGCAATGCAACATGGTTTTGTCTCTTTAGAGACAAAACTGCCACAAAAAAAAAAAAAAGTTTTTAAACCTTTGGCTCAAAATCTGGAAAAAAATTGTACTAAATTAGGCACTTTAAAATTAACCCAAGCTGAGTAACCTACAAGTAATTTAGGAGAAATTCTATGAAATATATATACATGAATTAATGCAGTAAAAATCATCTTTTTACATATTAGCTGTTTTGTACACAATGCCTAAACCACTGTACCACCATGGCACAGAGTCTGTGTGGTGGCCGTTCACTCACCAGCCCCCACCAGTCCGAGCTGCTCCATTCAAAAGTGTCCTCTCAATCTAAGTGCCAACAGCCTATTGGATGTAAACTTAGCCTAAGAGAAAAAATGATGGCCACTCTTATGCCATCATACTCTTAAGATAACAGCTGCAACCAACTGGGTATATGGGTACAAGGGGCCCTGGGTCTGGAGCCTGTGCTCTGCTTCTCAGAGCTCCCACTGTGGCTAAAATTGTGCCCAGAATAGGGAATGCCCTTTTACAGTTATTCCCATACACAACCAGGTAATTAAAGTCTTTAAGAGGTCAACACAAAATATATTGACCATGAAATTTAAGATAGAAATGTAATTTTTGACTCTTAGTGTTGCTTGTAATTCTGTGCCCAGTACTCTGTGGGCCAGCCCAGTGCTCTAACCATCAGCCCTGGAAGACTTTGTTTTATTTCAATTTGTTTTAATTTAATAATAATAACTAACAAAAATGACCAAAGCAAATGAAATTAACCAGCTAAACCCTTTAAAAACATGCTTCAAGAGAATTTTTATTTAACATTTTAAAGCTTTCAGTGTGCTAATAAGTGTAATGCTGTTTTACTGCCTATGTAAACAGGACACAGCCAAGCTTTCATGGTAGCACAGTGGATTAGGCCTTTGCCCAGCAACCCTGAGGTAGCTTGGTTCAATTCCAGGAAGGATTTGGAATGCTGTCAGACCTCTGGAGACCTCTATCAGTGTACCTTCCTTACCTTCCTTGCTTTCTCACATTTTTTTAAAATTTGTCATGCTTCATTCTGTTTATAATGTTTAATTATTTTTCACAGTCCTGATAGAACCACAGCCATGACTTCATTGAGGGAGACAATGAAGTCCACAGGCTTGTATCAGAAGCACTCCCTTGATCATCCTCTGCTGTGTGGTTTCCGCAACTGGTTAAAAAATGACTTATCAGCAACCACAAACAGGAGGTAAGAACATCAATATTTCAAAAGTTTTACTCCATTGCATAAGAGCACTCCATAATCCTAAACAAACTTACCTTTTAAAATGCCTTTAAAATCTGTATTATAAAAAAAGTGACCACAAAACATTTATTAATTTCAAATTTGTGATAACACTTGCCTCTCCTGTGCTGCTGTGAGAAATGACTGCCGCACTCATTTGAGCCCTTAATATAGCTTTCCAAAGTGTTTATTTTTCTATTAATATTACGGAAGTCATGCTGTTTTACTGCCTATGTCATGAAAATGCCCTTTCACAGTTATTCCCATGCACAGTCAGGAAACCAAAGTCTTTAAGAGGTCAACACAAAATTTACTAATTACTATGAAATGAACGTCCTATTTGTTATGTCATTTTCCCTTGGCATAGTGACAATCGAGAACATTTGTGACAAACCGGAATATCAATGAATTTAATACAAATTAATAAAAAGTGACTCTTTTGTCCTTTTGCCTTTTTCTATTCTGACAATTAGTTCACTTTTTGACACTCACAATACTTTATTTTTTATGGCTCTGAAAAAAGTATAATCATAAACACTACCTGCTTTTTAGGTGGGACTTTGGCCGGACCACAATACTGGTTAAAAGAAAAAGAAAAAAAAAAAAAAATGGCTGGACTTCCGCCGTCGCCACCACCACCCTCACCATACTCTGCCCCTCTTTTCCCCTTTGTGGAGGAAGAGGAGGTAGAGGATGACACCTCCTCAGATCTTGAGGTAAGTAGTTAGTTAGTAGTTAGTAAAGGCCTCGATACCAAGGCGACTCCCAGACTGCCACCGATAAGACGGAGCGACAGCTCGTCTCCTCTCGTTCCCTCCCGTTTCCTCACGTCGCATAACCTTTTTCCCTCTTCATTCACCGAAGCGACAGCTGACCTAAAGACCGTGTCTTGCACATGCGCGTGATGTAATTACCCCCCCAAAGCGGCAGATGGCACTAGCCAGTGAACAAAGATACAGAAGTGTTTGCGGAGTACATCTGCATGTAGCGCGCCTTAGTCTGCCACTGTTCTCAGCTTGTTTGAACATTTGAGAAGCGTGATCATGGCCGGTGGACATTGTTTTGTGTGGATTAGGTGCCGCTCCTCTGTTACTTGAAGATAACTTTCCGCACGGAATTGCGAAAAATGGTGACAGTACGCTGCCACAGCGGTTTTCACCTCTCGTCACTCCGTCACTTCCACTAAAATTCCCGTGAGCTGATTGGCGCGGCAGCTGTAGTGCTAGGCCTATCAGAGCGCTTCGTGCCAAAGACCAAAGATGCCAATTCAACAACAACAAGGCCAATCGGCAGGAAACTGGTCAGACGACCTCCGTCCTGGAGCGATGGGGGCAGACGGCGCATACAGATCAAAAGGACAGAAATGAGCGACGTGGAAGAACCGTAAAGACGGCTTCAGATGGGCGATCGTCGCCTTGGTGTATGGAGGCCTTAAGTAGTTAGTAGTAGTAGTTACTTTATAATATATACTTACACTTTGAATTGCTGTGTGTATGAATTGTGCTATACAAATAAACTTGCCTTGCTTAAAGGGCGAGTACCCCCAGCACCTCCTCCTCCTGGGGCCCCCGCTGGTCAACCCTCCTCCCTACAGCCCTGAGCCTCCTCCCTGGGGTCCTCCTACTCCCTACTCTTCGGGGGGCTCTGGAGGAAGTCCTCCGCTGCCCTACAGCCCCTACATCGGGACTCCACCCCCGCAAAGCCCCCCACCTCCCTATGGGTCTGGAGGGGAGAGCTTGAGCTCTGACTCAGACTCAGGCTCCTCAGGCTCCTGGGGGACGACTTCCACGGACTGGATCTATGTAAGTACCATTTGACTGCTCAGTTTGTATTTATTCTTGTTAAAATATGTCTGGATAATTTTTTTTTCTAATTAGTACCCACTGGAATCAGAGCCCTCATCGCCCTCACTGTCCCCCCCCCACCTCAGTACTAAAAAAATATATATTTTTTGTAAATGTTTTTTTTTTACTATTTTGTTTTTTGTTCTATTTTAGTTTAATGTTCGAGTGTTTTGTTTTGTATTTTTATAAATAAAAAAAAATGTTCAGGAATAATTGTGTGCTGTCCCATTTGTCCTCACCTTTTGTTAATTGGTATTAAATTCATTTAAGTTCCTATTTGTCCAGAAGTGACCTCTTTGTCAGGAGAAATGATAAAAGGGTCACTTCTTGATTTCTGATAACCAGATAACAGATAACCAGCACATCAAATGAAAGGTGGCAGTCTTCACTTTAAAATGAACCCAAGCTGAGTAACCTACAAGTAATAGTTTAGGAGAAATTCTATGAAATATATGTACAGGAATTAATGCATTAAAAATTATCTTTTTACATTTTAGCTGTTTTGTACACAATGCCTAAACCACTGTACCAGCTCCAGGTTCATTATGACATATACAGAAAAATGTTGAATGTTTTCAATCAAATTCTGCGTAGAACAAGGGAAAGGTATTTTTCTGAAATTATTACAAACTGCAGTAACAACTCTCGTGTCCTGTTTGCTACAGTAAACAGGTTAACAAACCCCCAGCTCCATTGCCTTCAGAACTAATTTCCACATCTAAGTGCAATGAGTTTGCAAGATTTTTTAATGACAAGGTTCAGAGAATTAAACATGCTATAAACTCCACAACACAGATAACAACTCTGCAGCCATCCAGACTCAGAGCTGACACACTTCACCCCTGTCACTGACAAAACCCAGAGATCTCCAGTCTGAGTTCATCACTGCTGCCTTGATGTGTTACCCACTAGATTTCTAAAATCTGTGCTGAGCAGTTTGTTACCTCAGCTTTCTCATTTAGTGAACATCTCACTGCAGTCTGGGACATTTCCAAGGGCCTTGAAAACTGCGGTCATCAAACCTCTCCTAAAGAAGAGCAGTCTTGATGCCACAGTACTCAACAACTATCGGCTCATATCAAACCTGCCGTTTTTAGGAAAAGTCCTTAATAAAGTTGTATACCAACAACTTACTGACTTTTTTCTGCGGAACAACTGCTTTGATGATTTTCAGTCAGGTTTTAGGCCCCATCACAGCACTGAGACTGCTCTTATCAAGGTGACTAATGACATCTGCCTGAACAGCGACACAGGCAAAGTCTCTGTCTTAGTTCTGCTGGATCTGAGGCTGCTTTTGATACAGTTGACCATGTGATCCTGGTACAAAGATTAGAGGACTGGGTAGGTATTTCTGGTACTGCCCTAAAATGGTGTAAGTCCTATCTTGAAGACAGGAAGTACTTTGTTGAAATCGGTAACTGTGTTTCAGACCAAATGGCCCTGACCTGTGGAGTGCCCCAGGGCTCCATCCTGGGACCTCTTTTGTTCAATCTTTACATGCTCCCTTTAGGCCAATTAATAAGCAGCAATAACATATCCTACCACAATTATGCAGATGACTCAGATTTACATCTCACTGACAGCACTGACCTGAGGATTCACTCTGCCACTGCATCCAACAGATCAATGAGTGGATGAGAAACAACTTTCTCCAGCTAAACACAGACAAGACTGAAATAATCATCTTTGTCCACAGAAACAAAGACAAGGTGTCTGTAGTCACCTCGAGTCTCTTTCACTAAAACCAAGTCAGGTTAGAAATCTCGGGGTAATCATGGACTCTGACTTGAACTTCAGCAGTCACATTAAATCTATAACATCATCAGCATTTTACCATCTCAAAAACATTGCCAGAATCAAAGGTTTACTGTCTAAACAAGACCTAGAGAGACTTATTCATGCGTTCATCTCCAGCAGGTTAGACTCCTGTAACACTGCTCACTGGACTCACTAAACCAGCTGTGAGACAGCTGCTGGACGTAAAGAACGCTGCTGCTCGGGTCCTGACCAAAACCAGGAAGTACGACCATATTGACCCCGTGGACAGGTCTCTGCTGGGACGCCGAGGACCCCGTGGACAGGTCTCTGCTGGGACGCCGAGGACCCCGTGGACAGGTCTCTGCTGGGACGCCGAGGACCCCGTGGACAGGTCTCTGCTGGGACGCCGAGGACCCCGTGGACAGGTCTCTGCTGGGACGCCGAGGACCCCGTGGACAGGTCTCTGCTGGGACGCCGAGGACCCCGTGGACAGGTCTCTGCTGGGACGCCGAGGACCCCGTGGACAGGTCTCTGCTGGGACGCCGAGGACCCCGTGGACAGGTCTCTGCTGGGACGCCGAGGACCCCGTGGACAGGTCTCTGCTGGGACGCCGAGGACCCCGTGGACAGGTCTCTGCTGGGACGCCGAGGACCCCGTGGACAGGTCTCTGCTGGGACGCCGAGGACCCCAGGGACAGGTCTCTGCTGGGACGCCGAGGACCCCAGGGACAGGTCTCTGCTGGGACGCCGAGGACCCCAGGGACAGGTCTCTGCTGGGACGCCGAGGACCCCAGGGACAGGTCTCTGCTGGGACGCCGAGGACCCCAGGGACAGGTCTCTGCTGGGACGCCGAGGACCCCAGGGACAGGTCTCTGCTGGGACCCCGAGGACCTCAGGGACAGGTCTCTGCTGGTCCCAGAGTCAGGACTAAACTCTGGAACAGTCTCCTGACGATGTTAGACCTCTGCTCTGACAATGTTCAAGTCCAGACTTAAAACTGTTCTTTAACTGTGCATTTGCCAACTGAAAGTGTTTTATCTGCACTCTTTTAAATTTGCCTTTTTTTCCTGTAAAGCACTTTGAATTGCTTTGTGTATGAATTGTGTTGTACAAATAAACTAGCCTTGCCTTACAATAATCTAACCCGAGAGTCTTTAGAGCGCTCAATTATTTATTCTTTGTTCTTTTTCATTATTTATTTAAGGATTTAAATCTGAATGGAGGTGATGTCAGGTATTTGTCACAGTCAGTTGTTGTCCCGTCTTAGGTTATTCAAATTAAAATTTGAATCAAAATGAGAATTAGAATTAGAATTAAACTGCATTTTTTTGGAATCCGTGTTGGGAATTGAAGCACCTGCAATAAAGTAAGATGAAATAATCCAATTTTATGGCATTCAGCCTTTAAAGAACGAAACACATAACTAATCAAATTAATTGAAGGTGTCATCTTTACATAGTTCAGTGTTACGTTTCTGGAATATTATTTTGCCAAGGATTAATAAATTAAGAAGACCAGGGTTAGTTTAAATGGTGATTATAAAGTACTTGCAGTCCTGCAAGCATACAGCAAAAATAAGAATTAGTCCCCAAACAGAATGAGATATAAGTCAGGTTGAGAACTCAGATACAGCCAAAGTATTATAAGTTATCACTCAGAAATGAAATAAGGTGCGTAACCATGGTTACTGAAGACGCGTAACACGCTATAAGTCCCCGCGAGACCGAAGTAAGGTCCGTAAGAAAAAGAAGGCTGGAGAGAAACAAAATATGCAGAGAAAAATAAGAGCACCTACTTTTCTGTGAACCAACCCGGGGCCCAGACCTTTCGTTAACACCGCTACTGTAACGGGTTCTTGATGGTCACCAGTGTGGACACAGGAATGTGAGACACAGGGGTTCTGGTCACTGCACCTTTAATGCCCTTTAAACAGGAGCAAGAGCATGGAATTAGTGGACAGCACAAGTTCAGCTCCCAGCACAGACCGCTCATCTCACCTGAGTTATACATATACTATAGTCTGTGGAGTACCACAGGGTTCTGTGATTGCTCCAAAAATCTTTTATTATTTTCATGAATGATGTTTGTAACCTTTTTGCTTTGATTGAGATTTATAATGTTGGCAGATGATAGAAAGGGAACATAAAGCTGCTCAAACCTGGCTTGATATGAACAAATTATCTCTTCATAGACAAAGCAACAAAAAGAAAAGATATATTTTAAGAGTTTTGATATGAAGTTCTTATTGGTTGTAACTGATGGTAGGCGAACATGGAAACAGTAGATTAATTACAAAACATTGTACTATAGAGATGAATATTTCAGAAAAGGAGTAAAACCATTTATGGAATAATGTTATTACAAGATGGAAAAAAGTGTAATTTTATTTTACAAAACTAAAATGTCACAACTTGTTTTAAACAGTTCTATGATCTGAATAAACCGTGTGCTTTGGTTTGAAGATCACACCTTGTATTATTCTACTTACATTAGAAAATAATAAAAAACAGGTGAATTGTTAATGAGCACACATTTGGTGTGTTGTCTAACATCAAGTGTTTATGTGCAGTTATGACAGATATATTGTGCAGTGTGACTGAAACAAGTAAACTGAACTTGACTAAGTGTAAATCTTATCAAAATGATTCTAATTCCACTCACGCTCACTGAACTGAGTCACTTCACATTTGATGAGGAAAAAATCCTCCTTATAGATGCTTAGGTCTCTTTCTCTAAACTTTGTAGATGAGTGGAAAAGTTGTACTTCATCCTAGTGCTGTGTACACAGTGTTACACACTCACTACACAGTGATGTGTTAAAGTTATAGATGTGTTAATCTGATCAGTTTATGTCCTCAGTAAAATGTAAAAACAGTAACATACAATCAAAATAACCTCTTTCCTCTTTTTAAATGTAACCCTGTTTCAATGATTCATCTAATACTTTACAGTTTATTTTCATTCAGCTCCAACAAACCACTGTCAGTACAGTGCTAACAAATACTACTGCAGTATCATAAACCCTTTAAGTGTAACAGAATAACATTTATTCAGTAAAATCTGATCACTTTGTGTCCTCATCTAATACATTGTCCTCTTTTTATTTCTTTCACTTTTTTAGTCCTATTTTTTTGTTGCAGTTCTGTCTCTGAAGAGACAAAAACATGTTGCATTGCAAATTAAGTGTCCCTTCACCCACCAGTGTCTCAGTCTAAGTGTCAACAGCCATTTGGTTGCAAACTTAGCCTAAGAGAAACAGACTTATTCTGTTGCATTGCAAATTAGGAAACCATTCACCCACCAGCCCCCACCAGTCCTCGGTGCTTAAGTGGGGGTTTCATGAGCAGGCATTTTGGGCAGGGCCAGGTGTATTTAAGGGCACAGATGGACTTACCTTTCAGTAGTTGTTTTTCCTTTCTGAAGAAGACCTGCTACATTTCTCGTTGCCTTTTTGACTTGGATTTTTTTCTGAAAAGATGGCTTCTGATCTGTAAGTTTACAGTTTGGTTTTCCATCTGTCTTTGCCTAGCTACCTTTCTTTTCTTAGTAAAAGTGTGTTCTAACTTTTGCTATATTTGTATTGGTTTGATTGAGATTTTAGCTTAAGAAGACCAGCAAAGCTTGCCTTTGAATTACTTCATGCTTTTATTTATACTGTCTGTTTTCTTCCTTTCTCCCAGTAAATAGGACCCACCTCCTGTGTCCTTTGTGCAAGAAGACTCATTCGAGTCTTCCTACGCATCTGGTGAGGACATGCATGAAGACAGCCTCAAAAGAGGACGTCTCCCGTGTAGTGGAAGAAGCCAAGAAGGAGGCCCACGAGCTGCTCACAGTGGGACGAGTCTGGAAGTACAAGGACATCAAAATGATCCTGGACAGCTCTGACCCTCTTGGCAGGTATGATTTATGTTTGTCTTTTTATTATTTCCTTTTTTTTCTTGCCATACAAACACAATGTTAGGTTGCTGAAATCATTGCATTGAGGCTGACTGTTGTATATTTCCTAGCATTTAGTAAAACAGTGCTTCACAACTGATAGGGCTATGTTTTTATATCTTATTTCTCATCAAATTTTTCTTATTTTACTGAAAGTTACCAGCCCTTCTGCTGTTGTGTTGCAAATTAGGTGGCCTCTCTCTCACCATCCCCCATCAGTCTTAGCTGCTAAATTTACCTGTGCACACACCTCTGGAGTGTCTGTGCTCTTTACATGTGCAGTAACTCAGAGCATTGCAACAAAACTAAATTTAAATATGCTTTTATTTCTGTAAGGATGATTAAGGAGCTTCAGGACAGAGGCAATGCTGTGCAAGAAATCCCTGCTGAAGAACCAGCTCCCAGTGCACCAGCACCCACTCTTCCTGCACCCGTTCCACCTGCACCAGTGGAGAAGGCCAGTGAGGGAGACTCTGAGAGCTCTGGAGACCTCTATCAGTGCTAAGGGTTTACCTTCCTTGCTTTCTCACATTTTTTTAAAATGTGTCATGGTTCATTTGTGTTTATAATGTTTAATTATTTTTCACAGTCCTGATAGAACCACAGCCATGACTTCACTGAGGGAGACAATGAAGTCCGCAGGCTTGTACCAGAAGCACTCCCTTGATCATCCTCTGCTGTGTGGTTTCCACAACTGGTTAAAGAATGACTTATCAGCAACCACAAACAGGAGGTAAGAACATCAATATTTCAAAAGTTTTACTCCATTGCATAAAAGCACTCCATAATCCATTTACATCTCTCCATAATTTGATTTAATTACAGGTGGAAAATGTTGCTCGCTTTATGTATTTCATGAATCAGCAGCAGCCCACTCTCCAGTTTGTGCGTGACAGAGAGCGCAGCCGTGAGTACTTCACCAAGCTCTCCGAGGTTGGGCTCTCCAAACAGACACTGAGCAATTACATCACAAGTCTCAAAAGGTAAGCAGTCTATTGCTGATTAATGTAGGTAGACTTAACTACATATTGCACAATTTTTGGAACGTTACTGGTTATATTTAAAATGTGACTGACTTTTCTTTCTTTTATAGGTTCATGAAATACATCACAGGGAGCACAAACCTAACATTTGAAGACCGGGATTTGCAACTGGACTGCAAGGAGTACATCCCTTTCCTTAATAATGTCCAGACAGGAGTGTCAAAACAAGTTGCCAAGGAGGTGCTTAGGAAGAAGTAAGTATCTCATATTAGCAATGCTGGTAACTACAAATATGAATTTCTTAACTGTTTCTTAACAAGGCTTTTTTTTCACAGCTATGACACTCTCCGAGAGGGGACTCTGTCCATCCCAGAGGTCGTGGCAGTGCTGACCAAGGCCAAGAGAGACTTCTTGGCCATCATGGAGAAGCTGTTTCCGTCCTCTGATCCCCCTCCTCTGACACAGGCAGAAATGCTACTTTGCCTCAGTTACCTTGAGGCAGTAGTCATGCTGAAACACGCTCAGCGGCCATCTGTTGTGGAGAATATGACTGTAAGTATCAACTTTTGCAAACCTTTTATTTATATTTTCTTTTTCACAGATGTCAGTGGATTCACAAACTAACAAATACATCTTTTGTTTGTCTGTTGTAGGCCAGTGAGTGGACTCAACGGACCAGGTTTGAAAATCATGCTGTTGTGGGCGTTAAAGAGCACAAGACCTCGTCGACTCAGGTGGCCAACTTTGCTCTTGATGAGGAAGAGGAGATGGTAAGATTTTAAATGTTTTACTTCAGTTTTATATGCCTTAAAGTGTCAATGTAGCTGGAGTGAAGGCAGATTTTAATTGCTATGTTTCTTTTCACAGTGGTTTCACGAGTACTGTGTGAAGGTGCGCCCACTGCTGCTCAGAGGAAGAGGAGGAAAGAAGAGAAGGCATTCTGAAGAAGATGATTCCTCAGGGAGGCACTTTTTCATCTCCTCCATGGGAAGATCAATCTACAATGCCTGCAATGACTTAAAGCAGCTGCATGACAAGTAAGTTAAACTAAATTAACTGCCTACCTGGTTTTCCATGACTCTTCTTTTTTTTCTACCATTTTGAAATTCTGGATAAATGTTAATGAATACATGACCTTTTCCAGGTATGGCCTCCCAAAGGTCACAACACAGATGGCGAGGCGAGCATATGAGACTGCAGCACACAAGACCATGCCAGACCGTGACAAAGCCATGGTGGCAGACTACCTCGCCCACAGCTCAGCCACTGCGGACAAGCACTACCACAAGAAGGATTGGAGCAGTGTGGTGATGGCTAGTCTACTTCTGCGGAAGCTCCATGGTGATGAAGAGTGAGTATCTGTCTATGCTTCCATTACAGCATCGTCACCTGTTTCAACATTTTATACATGTACTCATTTTTTTTATGTTTGCTCAACTTCTAGACACGCACAGGGAGAAGCTGCCACCTCTTCTCATCCATACATGGATGACCAGGTTGCCTACAACTCGTTTGTTAAGGCACATCCTGTGACTGTAGAAGGTGCTCCTCCCAAGAAGTCTCTGGCAGGAGCACACGAGCGTTACTGTTATGACCGCTGGCGTGCTCAACAGCTTGAGCTCAGAGTGCAGCATGTACTCGGTGAGTCTTTTTGTCCTTAACCCGAGTAATGACTGTAATATATAACATGTCCACCTCTTGGTTGTGTAAGCTCATTGATTAATTTCTGTTATTTATTTCTGCACAGAACACTTTGGACGGCGGCAGCCTTCTGAATCCAGGGTGAGAAGCTGGATTGAGAAGCAAGGGTGGACTGCCAATCTACCCGACGCTGCACTTATCGTCAGCCAGTGGAAGCCCTCCGGGAGCATAGAAACTGCCCTGGACTGCCGTGCCGTGCAGAAGATGTGCCGAACACAGAAGTGGAAGGGCCTTTCTGTGGTGGACATTGAGGGCAAGGGAAGGGGGGTTCTCACCACCAGACCCTTTGCCGCAGGGGAGGTAGTGTGTGACTACCACGGCACAGTGATGACAAGACAGGAGGGCTTAAAAATCCACCAGGCTACAGCTACAGTATCTGCTTTTGTGGTAATCCTCTCTTTGGTCTAATTTTGTTTTATTTCATCTCCTTTTAAATTATTAAAAATAAAAGTCCCCAGGGCCTATGGTACTCCAGTAGCATGTTTATAAAGTTTTTATCTGGTTTATTTATATATTGAACAGTGCTTGACAAGAAAAAGACACACAATAACAGCACATTTCACTCTGTAATTTCATAGTAAAGTTAGTAAATTTTGTGTTGACCTCTTAAAGACTTTGGTTTCCTGATTGTGCATGGGAATAACTGTGAAAGGGCATTTTAATGACAGCACTTAAAATCCTAACCTGCTTTGAAGCAGCTACCTTCCAGTTGCTGGGTAAATGCCTAACCCTGTGTGCCACCATGGCTGTGTGATGGTTACATAGGCAGCAAAACATAGCATGACCTCTGTAAAATTAATGGGAAAATAAACACTTTGGAAAGCTATATAAAGGGCTCAGACGAGTGCTGCAGTCATTTCTCACAGCAGATTGATTTTACATGTGTTATCACAAATTTGAAATTAATAAATGTTTTGTTGGCCACTTTTTAATAATACAGATTTTAAAGGCATTTTAAAAGGTAGGTTTTAGGATTTGATTATGTTTTGTGTGTATTTTCATTTAATATGTATACAATTATGGATTATGCATATTTAAAATATTAATTATTGTGGTTGTTTACAGAAAAAGAAATGGCAGAAAACCCACCGCCACCCCTGGAACTGGAGGCCAATGAGGAGGGTCTACCGCCTTCCCCGAGCTCCTCAACCTCTGATGACACTGTCATTTTAGAAGTAAGTACCATATTACTGCCCAAATAAATGTATTTATTCAGTGTTTGTGTAAAACATTACGCAAGGAGAATCCTGCTATTACTTTTTTGCTTATTCTGCTAAATATTTCTGCCTATTACAGTTTTTGCAAATTGTGCCATTTTATGCCATCAATTTTAAGCTTACACAAACACTCGCAATGGCTTCTGCCATTGCAAATTTCTAGTTCTATATATGTTTAGATTATAATAGTTTTCTTTTTCTTTCTTTTTTCTAAGCAAGAGGAGAATCACCTTTCCATCCCTTTTTTGTGGCCATCCCCACAACACCCCACACCCCCCAACCCGCCTGTTCCTGTCCCCATGCCTGGCCCCCCACCCTCCAGCCAAAGTCCCCCTCCGACCTTCAGCCCCAGGCCTGACAGTGAGTCAGACGATGACTCAGAGAGCCTGTCCAGCCTGTCCTCATACGTAAGTACCATGTTACTGCACACTTTATTTTCTTAAACATATGTTTGGATTATAATGATTCTCATAAATACTTTAATTTTTTTGTTGCAGCATGCCTCAGACTCTGAGGCGTCACCGCCAAACACCCCCGAGAAAATTAAATTATTAATTTTTCTCTCCGCTATTGGCCAGCTATTTCCTTGTCCTTACTGAGGAGTGGCGACAGGTGACCCTAAACCAATCAGAGCCACCAATCTTTTTCTTGGGGATCCCCCACCCCCCTTGTTTATTCGCAACAAGCGAGAAGAGATGGCGGAGAGTGGAAATCAGGAGTTAGTTCCCAAAAAAATTTGACATCTTTTATTTGGAACTGGTTTGGTTTTACACCTGAAGACACAGAACAAAAGAATGTAGTATGTAGAGTGTGTTTGGAAAGTGTAAAGGCGACAGATGGCAAAGTTATGGACTCACGCTACGAGCTACAGAGTCGAAAGTTTTTTTCGCACACCGCCATCCCACGCTTGTACGCTGATTGCCGTGAACGTGTTCTTCAGCAAATTAAAAACGTGCAGTTCTTTGCCACTACTAGTGACCTGTGGTCTAGCCGGACATCAGAACCATATCTGAGTTTGACTATACATTATATTGACAAATGGAAGCTCTGCAACGCAACTCTGCAGACCACCTATTTCCCAGAGGACCACACGGGGGAGCTCATAGCTGCAGGACTGAAAGAGGCTCTTGAGTCCTGGGGGCTCAAAGAAACTTACATGACCTGCATGACCACAGACAGCGGGGCTAATATGGTCAAAGCACTGGATCTCAACAGCTGGACACGACTTCAGTGCTTTGGACACAGATTACACCTAGCAATTGGTGAGTGGATTAACATTAGCCTATTATCACCATTATTATTACAATGTACTAGTATAAGAGAACATAAGTAAATAAATGACATAGTAAACTATCGAGGGTGAAGTCACATCTCTCCTTCCAGTCTAAATCTTCAACCCGCTCAGTCCTACCTTCCTGTTTTAAAAGCGTTTTCAAAAGGTTTCCCCAGCGCAGATCTGCAGAACTAAATGAACCAAACCACGTAGGTTCACCGAGCTGACGCACACACGCAATCAAATTCTTTTTCCTCATTTCCCAATATGGTGGAGTACCCCTTACTGGCGTCAAAAAACGATAACCATTATCAAACTGTAACAGATCTTTCAACATTTCTGTACCTATAACATTACCTTGCACAAGACCTGTCTGACCTTTTTGTAAAGCCATCCACACTTTTGACACAACCTGCTCAACTTCCAACAAGTATAGAGCTAAGAATATATATTTAACATTACGTGCAAATCTACCATCCGCGTGCAAGATCCTGTTAATGAAATATCGGCACAAGGTTAAACAGGAACGCCTAGCAGTGTGAAAAGTATTACATCCTAGGGGGAACTCAACTGGGAAGCATTTTGCTTCATTTTCCTTATCAGAGAGCAAAGCAACCGGATTGTTGCCCTCTGCCAGAGCTAAATTTAATACACCCTCAAAATAGTGATCGAGTGCTTCCTGAGCCATATCTACAGGTATAAAAAACGTATCCTGAAACATACAATGTCGCTGTCTATCATGGAGAAGCTCATCATCTAAATTTTCCACCTGGTCTTCAGTTTCTACATTAATCTCGGCTCCCGTATCCATAGCTTCATCTTCTTTTCTACCAAACTCATTTATCCAGTCTTCATTAAACTGAATATCTAAATAATACTGATTATTTTGTTTAAGATACGCAATCGCTCGCCTTACACGCAATGTGTCTACAAACTGATACTCAGTGTCCTTTATACGCAAGTTTTCGCTTTAGTTTCACGTGCAACAAAGAAGCGTCTGTGTTAGAACGTGGCAACAAATTTGTTGTTTCAACAATGTTAGCTGGAACACACGTAACAGGACCATGAACTCCGTTTTGACCTCCTTTGGGTAAAGCTACCATTTGCATAAATGTAATTGCAAGCGCAACTAAATGCTGTTCTACATTATTCAAACACAACAACTCAGGAGGAATATCATCTAATTCCAAATTGTTGATTGAGCATTCAGGTGGCATTTCACCCCTGCTGAGTTTAGAGTGGCACGTGTAGCAGATCCATAAACTACCTCTAGCTGTATCTAAGACTGGGCATGGCGTTGTACAGTTATCGTCGCATTTATGTAAATAGGTCTCCGAGATACACCGATCAGCTAACGCAGCGCTTTTAGTTTTAGCCATATAGTCTTCCTTTCTACAAGGTAAGACCTGGTTCTTCTTTAACAGTTTAAAGCACACGCAACATATATATTCTGGCCCGTCTTCTACTTTAGCTACAAACTGTTTCATGACAAAGTTCTCAGCTTTTTGTTTTCTCTGCTTTTGCCTTAACCTGTATCCAGCACCAGTTTTATTTCTACTTTGTTCATTTTTATGGTATTTCTGTTTACTGTGTGCCTTAACTTTCTGTTTGTGCAGTGGATTTGCTCTGTACTTTTGTTTACTTACTGCTCTAATTTTCTGTTTGTGCTGCAAATTAACCTTATATTTTTCTATGCTTGCTGCCTTAAGTTTTCTCTGTATTCTGAATTAACTCTATTTCTGTTTATGATTCTTTGTCTCTCTATACTCTACATTCTCTCACTCTACATGGGGTGATGGTGGCGCAGTGGGTTAAGCATTCACCCAGCAATCGGAGGGTAGCCGGTTTGAATCCCATCTGAAGCGCATACTGTCGTTGTGTCCCTGGGCAAGACACTTCACCCACCTTGCCTGTGTGAATGTGTTAGTGTGGCTGTGTTTGGTGGTGGTCGGAGGGGCCGTTGGCGCAGATTGGCAGCCACGCTTCCGTCAGTCTGGCCCAGGGCAGCTGTGGCTACAGAAGTAGCGCACCACCACCAAGTGTGACTGAGGAGTGAATGAATAATTGATCAATTGTAAAGCGTCTTTGAGTGTCCAAAAAAAGCGCTATATAAATTCGATGAATTATTATTATTATTATTATTACATTAGTTCTGTGTGATTGCTGCCTTGTACTTTTCTCTGTACTCTGTTTCTATATTTCTTTATTTTGAAGGTTAATTGCTGTCTTAACCTTTTCCCTATACATTTCATGGTTTCTATATTTCTGTTTGCTTGCTTCCCTAAGCTTTTCTTGATAAAGTAAATTAAACCTGTACTGCTTTAAAGTATTTTCTTAAACTTTCTCTCCATGTGCATCTTCTTGCCTGTATCTACTTCTCGGTGTTTCATTTATCTCCTCTCTATATTTGGTGTAGGTGTTTTTTAAATGCTTTTTCTTTTGAATGTACTTAGATAATCTATTGTGTTTTAAATGTATATTACTTGCTGGACTAACCTGTGATTTGGCATCTACCTTTTTAGATCTAATATTGTAACCTTCCACAAAAAAAAAAAAAAAAAAAAAAAAAAAAAAAAAAAAAAAAAAAAAAAAAACTCTAAATCTACTGGACATCAAGTTAGTTTTTCCTTAAAGACGTGTCAGTGTTCATCCAAACTCCTTCATCAGTTTGAATTTACAGGAAACAGGAAGTCACTGGCATTAAATACACAGCTGAAGGTCACCTGATCAGTGTGTGACCTGCCAGGCCAAAAAAGGCAATGTCACTCCAGCACATGCCATTTCAACAAAATGGCTGCCATTGACTGTGTTGCCAGATAAGATGGTAAACCTCAGCTTATGGTGGTGTCCCACCGCTGCTCTGGGGAGGAAGCTACTTCACTCACAAAACGCCGAGGTACAGCCTTTAAGACAGTAGTCGTTGCCTTTTTGATTTGGATTTTTTTCTGAAAAGATGGCTTCTGATCTGTAAGTTTACAGTTTGGTTTTCCATCTGTCTTTGCCTAGCTACCTTTTTTTTATTAAAAGTGTGTTTTTTCTAACTTTTGCTATATTTGTATTGGTTTGATTGAGATTTTAGCTTAAGAAGACCAGCAAAGTTTGCCTTTGAATTACTTTACTTTTTCCCAGTAAAGCTCGCAATAGGACCCACCTCCTGTGTCCTTTTTGCAGGTGAGGACATGCATGAAGACAGCCTCAAAAGAGGACGTCTCCCGTGTAATGAAAGAAGCCAAGAAGGAGGCCCACGAGCTGCTCAGAGTGGGACGAGTCTGGAAGTACAGGGACATCAAACTGATCCTGGACAGTTCTGACCCTCTTGGCAGGTATGATTTATGTTTCAGTGTTTCTTTTATTATTTTTATCATTTCCTTCTTTTTTTTTCTTCTTGCCATACAAACACAATGTTAGGTTGCTGAAATCATTGCATTGAGGCTGACTGTTGTACATTTCCTAGCATTTAGTAAAACAGTGCTTCACAACTGATAGGGTTATGTTTTTATCTTATTTCTCATCAAATTTGTCTTTACTTATTTTACTGAAAGTTACCAGCCCTTCTGCTGTTGTGTTGCAAATTAGGTGGCCTTTCTCTCACCATCCCCCATCAGTCTTAGCTGCTAAATTTACCTGTGCACACACCTCTGGAGTGTCTGTGCTCTTTACATGTGCAGTAACTCAGAGCATTGCAACAAAACTAAATTTAAATATGCTTTTATTTCTGCAAGGATGATTAAGGAGCTTCAGGACAGAGGCAATGCTGTGCATGAAATCCCTACTGAAGAACCAGCTCCCAGTCCACCAGCACCCACTCTTCCTGCACCCGTTCCACCTGCACCAGTGGAGAAGGCCAGTGAGGGAGACTCTGAGAGCTCTGGAGACCTCTATCAGTGGTAAGGGTTTACCTTCCTTGCTTTCTCACATTTTTTAAAAATGTGTCATGCTTCATTCTGTTTATAATGTTTAATTATTTTTCACAGTCCTGATAGAACCACAGCCATGACTTCATTGAGGGAGACAATGAAGTCCGCAGGCTTGTACCAGAAGCACTCCCTTGACCATCCTCTGCTGTGTGGTTTCCACAACTGGTTAAAAAATGACTTATCAGCAACCACAAACAGGAGGTAAGAACATCAATATTTCAAAAGTTTTACTCCATTGCATAAGAGCACTCCATAATCCATTTACATCTCTCCATAATTTGATTTAATTTCAGGTGGAAAATGTTGCTCGCTTTATGTATTTCATGAATCAGCAGCAGCCCACTCTCCAGTTTGTGCGTGACAGAGAGCGCAGCCGTGAGTACTTCACCAAGCTCTCCGAGGTTGGGCTCTCCAAACAGACAGTGAGCAATTACCTCACAAGTCTCAAAAGGTAAGCAGTCTATTGCTGATTAATGTAGGTAGACTTAACTACATATTGCACAATTTTTGGAACGTTACTGGTTATATTTAAAATGTGACTGGCTTTTTGTTCTTTTATAGGTTCATGAAATACATCACAGGGAGCACAAACTTAACATTTGAAGACAGGGATTTGCAACTGGACTGCAAGGAGTACATCCCTTTCCTGAATAATGTCCAGACAGGAGTGTCCAAACAAGTTACCAAGGAGGTGCTTAGGAAGAAGTATCTCATATTAGCAATGCTGGTAACTACAAATATGAATTGCTTAACTGTTTATTAACAAGGCTTTTTTTCCACAGCTATGACACTCTCCGAGAGGGGACTCTGTCCATCCCAGAGGTCGTGGCAGTGCTGACCAAGGCCAAGAGAGACTTCTTGGCCATCATGGAGAAGCTGTTTCCGTCCTCTGATCCCCCTCCTCTGACACAGGCAGAAATGCTACTTTGCCTCAGTTACCTTGAGGCAGTAGTCATGCTGAAACACGCTCAGCGGCCATCTGTTGTGGAGAATATGACTGTAAGTATCAACTTTTGCAAACCTTTTATTTATATTTTCTTTTTCACAGATGTCAGTGGATTCATAAACTAACAAATACATCTTTTGTTTGTCTGTTGTAGGCCAGTGAGTGGACTCAACGGACCAGGTTTCAAAATCATGCTGTTGTGGGCGTTAAAGAGCACAAGACCTCGTCGACTCAGGTGGCCAACTTTGCTCTTGATGAGGAAGAGGAGATGGTAAGATTTTAAATGTTTTACTTCATTTTTTTTATGCCTTGAAAAGTGTCAATGTAGCTGGAGTGAAGGCAGATTTTAATTGCTATGTTTCTTTTCACAGTGGTTTCACGAGTACTTTGTGAAGGTGCGCCCACTGCTGCTCAGAGGAAGAGGAGGAAAGAAGAGAAGGCATTCTGAAGATGAAGATGATTCTTCAGGGAGGCACTTTTTCATCTCCTCCATGGGAAGATCAATCTACAATGCCTGCAATGACTTAAAGCAGCTGCATGACAAGTAAGTTAAACTAAATTAACTGCCTACCTGGTTTTCCATGACTCTTTTTTTCAAGCTTTTTTCTACCATTTTGAAATTCTGGATAAATGTTAATGAATACATGACCTTTTTCAGGTATGGCCTCCCAAAGGTCACCACACAGATGGCGAGGCGAGCATATGAGACTGCAGCACACCAGACCATGCCAGACCGTGACAAAGCCATGGTGGCAGACTACCTCGCCCACAGCTCAGCCACTGCGGACAAGCACTACCACAAGAAGGATTCGAGCAGTGTGGTGATGGCTAGTCTACTTCTGCAGAAGCTCCATGGTGATGAAGAGTGAGTATCTGTCTATGCTTCCATTACAGCATCGTCACCTGTTTCAACATTTTATACATGTACTCATTTTTTTATGTTTGCTCAACTTCTAGACACGCACAGGGAGAAGCTGCCACCTCTTCTCGTCCATACATGGATGACCAGGTTGCCTACAACTCGTTTGTTAAGGCACATCCTGTGACTCTAGAAGGTGCTCCTCCCAAGAAGTCTCTGGCAGGAGCACACGAGCGTTACTGTTATGACCGCTGGCGTGCTCAACAGCTTGAGCTCAGAGTGCAGCATGTACTCGGTGAGTCTCTTTTTTCCCTTAACCCGAGTAATGACTGTAATATATAACATGTCCACCTATTGGTTGTGTAAGCTCATTGATTAATTTCTGTTATTTATTTATGCACAGAACACTTTGGACGGCGGCAGCCTTCTGAATCCAGGGTGAGAAGCTGGATTGAGAAGCAAGGGTGGACTGCCAATCTACCCGACGCTGCACTTATCGTCAGCCAGTGGAAGCCCTCCGGGAGCATAGAAACTGCCCTGGACTGCCGTGCCGTGCAGAAGATGTGCCGAACGCAGAAGTGGAAGGGCCTTTCTGTGGTGGACATCGAGGGCAAGGGAAGGGGGGTTCTCACCACCAGACCCTTCATCGCAGGGGAGGTAGTGTGTGACTACCACGGCACAGTGATGACAAGACAGGAGGGCTTAAAAATCCACGAGGCTACAGTGGGAAAACAGACTGGCTATATGTTCTTTTATAAATGTGGACAAGCGAGCATGTGTGTGGATGCTCATCAGGAGGACTGTTTGTGCCATCCTGGAATGCAGACATATGGCAGACTGATTAATCACTCCTCTAAGAAGGCCAATTTGAGGCCAAGACTTTTTAGTCGTGATGAGGATGTCATTCTTTTTATGGCCTCACGTGACATTCGTGTCAATGAGGAGCTTTTATTTAATTATGGGGTCAACAAAAATCCTTTGCTGAGGAAGGATTAGACTGAGTGGCTTTTCAACTATGTAAATATTGTATATATTGTAAATAAACTGTGATGTTGACCAAATTACTTTTGTGCATTTTTTTTATAATATCACTTCCAGTCAAAACCATCCATTTTCAATGTTGCTACACAAGGTACTAAATGGTGTTATTTTTCAAAATATCCATTTTTGGTAATCCTCTTTGGTGTAATTATTTTTTTTTTATTTCATCTTTTTAAATTATTAAAACTACCCCCACATTCTCGTTGGTGATTTTGTTTTATTTCATCTTATTTTATTTATTTTTTTAATAACTAAATCTCCAGGGCTTATGGTACTCCAGTAGCATGTTTATAAAGTTTTTATCTGGTTTATTTATATATTGAACAGTGCTTGACAAGAAAAAGACATACAATAACAGCACATTTCAGTCTTTAATTTCATAGTAAAGTTAGTAAATTTTGTGTTGACCTCTTAAAGACTTTGGTTTCCTGATTGTGCATGAGAATAACTGTGAAAGGGCATTTTAATGACAGCACTTAAAATCCTAACCTGCTTTGAAGCAGCTACCTTCCAGTTGCTGGGTAAATGCCTAACCCTGTGTGCCACCATGGCTGTGTGATGGTTACATAGGCAGTAAAACATAGCATGACCTCTGTAAAATTAATGGGAAAATAAACACTTTGGAAAGCTATATAAAGGGCTCAGACGAGTGCTGCAGTCATTTCTCACAGCAGATTGATTTTACATGTGTTATCACAAATTTGAAATTAATAAATGTTTTGTTGGCCACGTTTTTATAATACAGATTTTAAAGGCATTTTAAAAGGTAAGTTTGTTTAGGATTTGATTATGTTTTGTGTGTATTTTCATTTAACATGTATAAAATGATGGATTATGCATATTTAAAATATTGTTTATTGTGGTTGTTTACAGAAAAAGAAATGGCAGGAGGCCAACTGCCACCCCTGGAACTGGAGGCCAATGAGGAAAGTCCACCGCCTTCCCCAAGCTCCTCAACCTCCGATGACACCGTCATTGTAGAAGTAAGTACCATATTACTGCCCAAATAAATGTATTTATTCTATATATGTTTGGATTATAATCACTCATAAATACTTTACTTTTTTTGCAGCACGCCTCAGACTCTGAGGCGTCACCCCCCCCACACAGAAAATTAAATTATTATTATTATTATTATTATTATTATTATTATTATTATGTATTCTTGTTTGTTGGTTCTAAATTAAAAAAAGTGTGTGTTGAATACATAAACAAATTTACAAATAAATTCATTAGAAAAAAAATCATAAATTCCTTAATAAATAGATAATACATTAAAAATTCATAAATCAATTCATTAATAAATAAATTAAAATACATGAATGTCCCCTTTGATCCCATTTAAGTTATCCTGTACATATTCTCCTCCTGTAAAGGAGTTTTAAAGCCAGTTGCCACTTATACTCTTTGCTCCTAGGGCTGCGGTGGCCACCAGGCTGCTTAATAAAATCCACTTTGTGGACAACAGACTCGGGGTGGGAGATATGACGATTTTAGACCGTCTTACGATCTAAAAGGCTGACGATCTAACATTTTTGTTTGTTTGTTGAAGAGATGAGAAGAGTGGAAATCAGGAGTTAGTTCCCAAAAAAAAAATTGACATCTTTTATTTGGAACTGGTTTGGTTTTACACCTGAAGACACAGAACAAAAGAATGTAGTATGTAGAGTGTGTTCGGAAAGTGTCAAGGCGACAGATGGCAAAGTTATGGACTCACGCTACGAGCTACAGAGTCGAAAGTTTTTGTCGCACACCGCCATCCCACGCTTGTACGCTGATTGCCGTGAACGTGTTCTTCAGCAAATTAAAAACGTGCAGTTCTTTGCCACTACTAGTGACCTGTGGTCTAGCCGGACATCAGAACCATATCTGAGTTTGACTATACATTATATTGACAAATGGAAGCTCTGCAACGCAACTCTGCAGACCACCTATTTCCCAGAGGACCACACGGGGGCGCTCATAGCTGCAGGACTGAAAGAGGCTCTTGAGTCCTGGGGGCTCAAAGAAACTAACATGACCTGCATGACGACAGACAGCGGGGCTAATATGGTCAAAGCACTGGATCTCAACAGCTGGACACGACTTCAGTGCTTTGGACACAGATTACACCTAGCAATTGGTGAGTGGATTAACATTAGCCTATTATCACCATTATTATTATTACAATGTACTAGTATAAGAGAACATAAGTAAATAAATGACATAGTAAACTATCGAGGGTGAAGTCAGCTAAATTGGGCCACTTTTTGGTAAAACTTGGAAATGACCATAAAAATGTCAATGAAACCCTCCAAAAAACAGGTTTGTCTTGCAGCTTAAGTCACTTGTTTTCTACTATTTAATAAAAGTTGTGAATTTTATTTTTAAATATTTTTCTCAGAGTTGTTTAAAATTTAAATACCCCATTCATGGCCACAACAGTTGTGATCAGGTAAAATGAGCCATGTGTTAAAGTAAAGTGGGCCAGTGACTAAATCTGGGACTTGCTTCATTGATCATCAAGAAATTATTTTATTTTCAAGTGTCTTGACCTATATTTCTCTATTTCTTTCTGTTATAAAAAAGTGCCAAAGATCTGCGGGTTGAACGGGTGACCGCTTTCTGCAAAAAAGTAGTCAGTGCATTTTTGTTTAGTTGGAAAAAGAAAAGAGACCTCATTACCGCCCAGACCAACCTGAAGCTTCCTCAACAAAAGCTAATTACAGAAACACCAACTAGGTGGGGATTCAGGCTGGCAATGATAGAGCGCGTTTTAGAGCAGGAAAAGGCTCTTTCTGAGGCTTTTTCTGTGAGTGTATCTTATGTGAAGCCTGTCCATCAGCAATCTTTTAAAGCCAGATGAGGATGACAGTGACCTAACAACAAAAATAAAGACAACCATAAATGACTACCTCACTGAAAAATATCAGGATCCTGCCACTGATACTCTGCTGGACATGGCATCACTTGTGGATCCAAGATTTAAAACACAGTATATTGCCAATGACAAGATGGAGGAAATACAAACAAGAGCCGTGTCCGAGCTGGAGGCCATACTAACTACACATGAGGAACCAGAGCATGCACCTGCACCTTCTACCTCCACAACACCAAACCCAGAAACAGAAGCTCTGCCAAAAAAAGCAAGAGTCTTTGGCTAGCTTTTTGAAAGCAACAGTTCTTTCATCTGCAGCTGCAAGCTCTGCACCAGCATCTCTGAAGGAACTGATTGAAGGGGAACTGAAGTCCTACCTGTCTACACCAAATGTTGATAGTGAGACAGATCCCCTCGACTGGTGGAGACTGCATGAGGCAAACTTGCCCAGAGTTTGTCAACTTGCTCAAAAGTATCTGTGCATCCCAGCAACTAGTGCCTCCTCCGAGCGGGTCTTTAGCACTGGTGGCAACATAGTCACATGCCAAAGAGCAACACTAAAGCCAGACAATGTCGACAAACTAATTTTCCTGGCAAAAAATTTGTGACTCTAATCTGTTTGTGTATTGTTTACATGAGGAGGAAGATTATGTCTGATTCAATCAGTCTGTTCCAAATATTACTGCACTGTTGATTTTGACTTGCACTATAACTTTATTGCACTATACACTAATGCAGAAGCTATCATGTTAGTTTACATGGTTATTTTGAAGTTTTAAAGTATTATATTTTACTCTGTGTTTTTTTATACTAAAGTAGGTTCTGTTTATTGCATATTTCAATATTTGTACATTGCTGGACAAGTGAAGGTTTTTTATTTAATGTCATTGCACTGTTTTAGTTTTACTTAAAAAGTGGCACTGACTGACTTTATTGTTTAAGGGTTGTGTTTTTGTTTTACATTGAAAATTTTGTTTTGTTTTTATATTTATGTGACCTTACTTTGCATGCAAATGTTACTGTTTGGTAAAGTGTTTGCTCCAGATTTGAACAATAAAAGACCATTTTTATTATTAATTACAATATTTTGTCCCATTTTTAATAAAGAAACAAAACTTGTTTAATTGTATGTTTTAACCTGTAAATAATACTGCAATATTAAAAAAAAAAAAAAAAAAAAACCCGTGATAAAATCGTAATTTTTCAATTTAAAAATCATGATATTCTTTTTTTGCCATATCGCCCACTACTAATGGCTGGTAACCTTAAGATTTTGGATGCCTTCTCTGGGTTATCTGGCCTTGGAGTCAATCTGTCTAAAGTGCCACGGTTTCCTGTTGTCTCCAGTTGGACGGGGCTCGGGCGTGAACAGATGTGTGCCATGGGCTATTGGTGGACAGCCTATCCTCATGGCTGGCCCCTCTGAGCCTATCGTATATCTGGGAATGCGCATTAGCCCATGGAACGGCGTCCTAGAAGAGCCCCTACTACAAGACCTCAAGGGCATGCTCTGCAAGGTTTCTGGAGCCAAGCTGAAACCTTCACAAAAGGTGGAACTACTTCGGTTTACCTGCTTCCTAGGATAACCTACAGGGCGGTGCACTCCAGTGTAACAATCTCCTATCTCAAAGAATGTGACAAGGTGGTCAGACTGTCGGTGAAAGAATGGCTTCACCTTGCCCACCACGCCACAAATGGGGTGATTTACTCCAATTTTGGTTGTGGAGGCTTGGGCGTCCCCAAGCTCTCCACTCAGGTCCCTGCTGCTCGATTACGACTCTGTCCTGTCTGTGCAGCTGTCCTCCTCTGCTGATGCGATAACTAATGCTGTATCCACTGCACTGAAATTTGAAGAAGCGGCGCTGGAGCTTTGGCGGTCGCTTAAGCTACCCTCTGGTACTAGAAATATGGACGATCTAGACCTTGATCTGGTCTCTGGTATCTTCTCTGGGTTCGAAGGGGTTTGAGCGCTGGACAAGGCTCCGATCGCAAGGTCTTGGAATTGCTCTCTTTGGCAATGATACGTACTCTAAACACTGGTGTCGGAATCCGAGTGGGGCTGGCCTCAGTGAATCGGACTTTATTGTTGCTCTCCGGCTGAGAACTAATACGTTCCTGAGCCGCTTATGTGGAAAATCACCAGAAACCCTGATACATATTTCTGGGAACTGTCCCTTGTTGAAAGCAAACTGCATGCAACGGCATAACCAGATTTGCCGTGTGCTTGCTGATGTTGCGGGGTGTCACGGCTGGACCTGCTATAGAGAGAAACACCTACAGACACAAACGGGCAAGGTGGGAGCCCTGGACCACATCATGCACAAAAAGGTACTGTTGTAAAATCAATGCCTCTTTTGCACTAACATTACCTTTGGAAGCTTCTTTGGAAGCATTACCTAACAGCAAACCCATATCTCTCTCTGCCTTGGAAATGTACGACATAATATAAACTATACAGGCCCATGCATCTACAACAAACTGAATATCCATCTCCATGTTACAGCACTTCAACAAGTTTGCATTGTACTGGTTAATCCAGACTTCATTAACCTCCCTCTTCAGCACTATGTGTGTATGACCACCTAAAAGATTGTACGCCTGTTCAAAAATGCCCTGCGTTATACCGACTGATGCAAACAACGACTCTGCACTATCACACTTGTTATTTTCATCTGTAAGAGCATTCTTAAGTGCCATCATAATCGCTACAGCACTCTCCTTCGACATCAGTGGGACAGATTTAGGGTCGAACTTTTTAATCAACGTACGCTTTGACACGGGACGGGGGAAGTTAAACCGACACCTTTTTGTTCTTCCTACATGTTTAAGTGACGTTTAGAATGCTGCTGCACGGACGTAACGATTTCCAATAATTCAGGGTCATCTGAGGGTAGTTCACAGGTAACATATTTATCAATAAACTGAACTACCTCATCATCAGTGTTGACATCTAGCTTAGGGGCGTTCTCGATCCAAAACAAACAATGGACATGTGGGGAACCGCGCTGCTGAAATTCTATGCGATAAAAATAGTCTATAATTTTTCCGATTGGGTGAGCTGGGGACATAAGAACGTTTCTCAAAAAACACCTCCAACGGGAGTCAAACATGCGAGCTGCAGTCTCAGGGTTACAACGCAAAAGGTCACATCTCTCCTTCCAGTCTAAATCTTCAACCCGCTCAGTCCTACCTTCCTGTTTTAAAAGCGTTTTCAAAAAAGGTTTCCCCAGCGCAGATCTGCAGAACTAAATGAACCAAACCACGTAGGTTCACCGAGCTGACGCACACACGCAATCAAATTCTTTTTCCTCATTTTCCCAATATGGTGGAGTACCCCTTACTGGCGTCAAAAAACGATAACCATTATCAAACTGTAACAGATCTTTCAACATTTCTGTACCTATAACAGTACCTTGCACAAGACCTGTCTGACCTTTTTGTAAAGCCATCCACACTTTTGACACAACCTGCTCAACTTCCAACATGTATAGAGCTAAGAATATATATTTAACATTACGTGCAAATCTACCATCCGCGTGCAAGATCCTGTTAATGAAATATCGGCACAAGGTTAAACAGGAACGCCTAGCAGTGTGAAAAGTATTACGTCCTAGGGGGAACTCAACTGGGAAGCATTTTGCTTCATTTTCCTCATCAGAGAGCAAAGCAACCGGATTGTTGCCCTCTGCCAGAGCTAAATTTAATACACCCTCAAAATAGTGATCGAGTGCTTCCTGAGCCATATCTACAGGCATAAAAAACGTATCCTGAAACATACAATGTCGCTGTCTATCATGGAGAAGCTCATCATCTAAATTTTCCACCTGGTCTTCAGTTTCTACATTAATCTCGGCTCCCGTATCCATAGCTTCATCTTCTTTTCTACCAAACTCATTTATCCAGTCTTCATTACTTACTTACACACACACACACACACACAACTATAAACTGTTTCATGACAAAGTTCTCAGCTTTTTGTTTTATCTGCTTTTGCCTTAACCTGTATCCAGCACCAGTTTTATTTCTACTTTCATTTTTATGGTATTTTTCTCTGTATTCTGAATTAACTCTATATTTCTGTTTATATGATTCTTTGTCTTTCTCTATACTCTACATTGTTTCTGTGTGATTGCTGCTTGTTTAATTGCTGCCTTGCACTTTTCTCTGTACTCTGTTGTTTCTATATTTTTCTTAGTTTTGTTGGTTAATTGCTGTCTTAACCTTTTTCCTATACATTTCATGGTTTCTATATTTCTGTTTGCTTGCTTCCCTAAGCTTTTCTTGATAAAGTAAATTAAACCTGTACTGCTTTAAAGTATTTTCTTTAACTTTCTCTCTATGTGCATCTTTTTGCCTGTATCTATTTCTCAGTGTTTCATTTATCTCCTCTCTATATTTGGTGTAGGTGTTTTTTAAATGCTTTTTCTTTTTCTTTTGAATGTACTTAGATAATCTATTGTGTTTTAAATGTATATTACTTGCTGGATTAACCTGTGATTTGGCATCTACCTTTTTAGATCTAATATTGTAACCTTTCACAAAAAAAAAAAAAAAAAAAACTCTAAATCTACTGGACATTAAGTTAGTTTTTCCTTAAAGACGTGTCAGTGTTCATCCAAACTCCTTCATCAGTTTGAATTTCCAGGAAACAGGAAGTCACTGGCATTAAATACACAGCTGAAGGTCACCTGATCAATCAGTGTGTGACCTGCCAGGCCAAAAAAGGCAATGTCACTCCAGCACATGCCATTTCAACAAAATGGCTGCCATTGACTGTGTTGCCAGATAAGATGGTAAACCTCAGCTTATGGTGGTGTTCCTCCTCTGCTCTGGGGAGGAAGCTGTTTCACTCCCAAAACGCTGAGGTACAGCCTTTAAGACAGTATTGTAAGTAGCAGACAGCTGATGTCTTAAACCCCCCCTGTTTAGTGAGGGCTTCTCCACTCTGACATAGATGGCCTCCTTTACTGTCTTAACACCACTTGTTGGCAACACAGTCAATGGCAGCCATTTTGTTGAAATGGCGTGTGCTGGAGTGACATTGCCTTTTTTGGCCTGGCATGTCACACACTGATTGATCAGGTGACCTTCAGCTGTGTATTTAATGCCAGTGACTTCCTGTTTCCTGTAAATTCAAACTGATGAAGGAGTTTGGATGAACACTCACACGTCTTTAAGGAAAAACTAACTTAATGTCCAGTAGATTTAGAGTTGTTTTTTTTTTGTGTGTGTGTATTTGTCAACCTGGATGTGAAAAAAAAAAAAGAACTTACATAGATTAATTGTAACTAGTGATGTCCAAAGGAGGCTTCATGGGGCTTTGAACCCTTTGGGTCTACTGTGTTGGAATTTGGTTCATTTCTCGAAGCTTCACTGATTTGAATGTGGGTGTCATCTGCTGGTGCATTGGTTGTACTGCAGCCATGCAAAAGGTTGATGGCCCTGCAAGTGTGCACTTCGAGTTTCGCTGTATTTGTGCACTTTTGTTATTAATTTACCAGAGTTGGTAACTTTTACTCTGTATTGTATGCCTCTTTGTTTCTCTTTGTCTTTGTATGTATGTTTGCCAATGAAGACAATAATTTCCCCCTCTTGAGGATCAATAAAGTATATATTTCTAGATAAAACTGAAGCACTTCAGATCATGTGTTGCTTTTCCTTCTCGCTCCATCCTACCAATATGTAGATGGTTCACTTGATTGTCATCCACCAATGTTAAAAACATGAAGAATGAAATGTTGTCCTCTGGTCAGCATGAAATAAATAAATGAACCATTAAAGAATAGGTAAATATGCAAATAAAAATAGAATATTGACCTAATGATTCTGACAATTATGACTTCATGTATGTATATTCTATATGTTTTATGTACAGGTGTAAAGCTGAAATCGGGGAAAGCTGCAGGAGTAGACCAAGTTATTAATGAGTACATCAAAAATACTGTAGAGATTTTCCTGCCCATTTACCTTATTTTATTCAATATGATTCTGGACTCTGGTAATATCCCCGAGGACTGGCGGCTGGGCTTAATTGTTCCAATATATAAGAAGAAGGGGGATGTAAATAATTGTAACAACTACAGAGGAATTACTCTCCTTAGCTGTCTGGGGAAATTGTTTACAAACGTGCTGAATGAAAGACTTTGCAAATTTTGTACAGAAAATACTATTTTGAGCAAAAACCAAGCAGGGTTCAGAAAAAACTACTCTACTGTTGACCATATCTTTTTAATAAAACAGTTTGTTTTGTGCTAGAAAGAAGAGGCTGTTCTGTGCCTTTATAGACTATAGTAAGGTGTTTGATGGCGTATGGCCAGATGCATTATGGTACAAACTAGGCAAGATGAATATTAAGGGAAAATTCTTTGAGGTAGTAAAAAATATGTATAACAACATAAAATCATGTGTTTTTGTGAATGAAGCCAAATCTGAATTTTTTACAAGTTTAACTGGAGTCAGGCAAGGAGAAAATTTGTCACCACTGCTCTTCTCATTGTGTATTAATGACTTGGGGCCAGATTTATCAAAGGTTAGCTGCACGCTAACTGAATAACATGCACTAAAATTGGAGCAAACCCAGACGCAGTTGAGATTTGCGAGTCTTACAGGAGCAGAGCAGATTTTGCTCCTATGATCTAATGAATCTGTAAACTGAGGCGTTCTTCCCAGAGTGCGCAAAATTTAAGGCGGAGAAAATGCAAATTCATTCATTTACCGCCCGCAATATTATTTATCAAGGCTCACCATGACTTTGCGTGCGAAAATAGCGTATAAATGTAGCACGTCGGAGAAGGACGTGCTAATCTTTTGCACAGATGGCTGCTGTGATTCGTGTGAGACGAAGAAGAAATGAACAAATACGTAGGGTTAGAGTTTGCAGATCTGTTTGCTGTGACGGATGAAAAAATTATTCACCAGCACTTTCAGCTCTTTTTAGTTAAATTTTTGCTTCCGTTTGTGTTCCACTTCCACACCTTCCATGACGCAAAACAATACACACAATGATTCCGTTTAAATAATTCCGCCCCCTCTGTTTGCACTGTCACCGACCCCAGTTTGTCTTAGTAATTCACGCGCAACACGAACATTAATAGCAGATGCAGATTTTCTCACTGCACTCGCAGTTTAGCACCGTCTTAGTAAATATGGCCCTTAGAGTCTTACCTGCTTCAAAATGGCTGCCAAGCTTTTGACATTGAGAATCCCACACTAGACATCGATATGAAGCTATTGGTTCTGATTTATGCAGATGATACTATTGTTATGGCCACATCAAAGTCCGCTCTACAAAAAGCCATTGATTTTATGTGAATACTGTGACAAATGGAGGCTGAAAATTAATAGTAACAAAACAAAAATCACAGTATTTGGTAAAAGAAAAATGAAAAGCAGTGGACTTAATTTTGTGTGTAAAGGGAATGTTTTGGAAATTGTATCATGCTTCAAGTACCTAGGGCTTTCTTTCAATTACAATGGATCCTTTAAGATTGCTATTAAAGAGTTGCACGACGCAGCTTCTCGTGCCATGTTTGCTGTATGTAACCAACGTCACAGAGTGAACCGCCACTGATTTGGCCGCCACAGGTGGCGCTGCCATAAAAGGAAATCGCTCCCGAGCAACTTCCTGCTCGGACTTCCTGTAACCCCGTTGGCGGCTGTGCATGGCTGGTGTGGAGCAATTTTGGGAAACTACCTATAACTTGACGAAAACCTCACGTAAAGTTCTGAAATTTAGTGGTCAGGTTTTTTTTGGACCACAGAATCTCTTCATGAGTGGCGAGCTGGTAGGACAGAGTTTTCTTTTTTTTTCATCTCTTTTTATTATCTCCGGACCCCGGACGACCTGTGTTTAATTTAAACATTAAATTTTTTGTATGTGGGAACTCTTGAACTAAATCCACAGACAGTGGATAGAAACTGAACTTTGTGTGGGAACTCTTGAACTAAATCCACAGACAGTGGATAGAAACTGAACTCTTGTGGGAGCTCTTGAACTAAACCAATGTGAAAAACAGAAGTCAATGTGTTCGTTTTTTGTGTGCCATTTGTTAATATAAGTTTGTCCTAATTTATTTATTGACTTTTAATTTATTTGCTATTTTTTTTTCAATACATTTTTGCAATTAACCCAAAATTAATGTCTCTTGTCCTCCATTCACCACAAGCTCCTATAACAAACCTGGTTTTCTGTCTTCAGTCATATGCAACCCAGTGCAACCCAGGGGTAAGCAAAATAACGACGTCACTTCCGGTGAGTTCACTCCGTTGTTGATTCTACTATAATACACAACTGCTCTTCGTCATTTGACCAAATCGAATTATTTAAGACATATCTTCTAGCAGTTTAACTTAGTTACTCTGTGAGAAATCTAGTATCGTATATAATCGCTTCGTGTCCAAGCCACTTTCAGTAATAGTTTACTAGTATCTGTTAGCCTTTAGCGTATCTTAGCCTAGCATTAGCATGGCGTCTCCGTCCTCCGCCTTCACCCCTCTTTTCTGCTCAATGTGCCATATGTTCAGCGAGAATCCTGCCTCCTTTAGTGATGATAGCAGCAGGTGTGTGAAGTGTAGTTTGTTTTTAGTTTTGGAGGCCAGGTTAGAGCAGCTAGAAGCACGGCTCCGCACAGTGGAGGCTGAGGCTAAGCCAGCTAGCCAGGTAGCTATAGGGACCGCGGACCGCGCTAGCAGTTGCAGGAGCAGGAGCGCTAGCCAGACTAGCCCCCCAGCGCCTCCCCAGCAGCCGGGGGACAAGCAGGGTGGCTTTGTAACAGTAAGAAGGAAGCATAGCGCTAAACGCAAACACTTAGACCACCCAAACCTTCCCGTCTGTAATAGGTTTTCTCCCCTCAGCGACACACCCGCTGAACCATCGACTCTGGTGATTGGGAGCTCGATAGTTAGAGACGTGAAGCTGCCAGCGGCTACGGTTAGGTGTTTTCCGGGGGCCAGAGTGGGTGACATCGAAGGAAACCTTTAGGCTTTTAGCCCAGAGTAGGACCAGGTTCCGTCGAATCGTGATTCACGTTGGCGGTAACGACACCCGGCGGAGACAATCAGAGGTGCTCAAATTGAACGTAGGGTCGGTGTGCAAACTTGCTAAGTCGATGTCGGACACCGTAATATTTTCTGGTCCCCTGCCGAATTTGACTAATGATGAAATGTACAGCCGAGCTTCATCATTCAACCGCTGGTTATCTAGATGGTGCCCAGAAAACGGCATAGGCTTTATTGATAATTGGCGAGCGTTTTGGGGAAAGCCCGGTCTCTTACGTAGAGACGGCATTCATCCCACGTTGGATGGTGCCGCGTTGCTGTCCAGAAATATGGCTGATAGCATTAGTCGTTCAACCTGACGAGCCAGAGGTGGGACCCGGGCACAGAGCAGGAGTTTAAAACACTTCTCTGAGCTTCCTTACGAGCTGGTACAAACCCAGTATAAAGGTATTTTAGCAGAGCAAATAGAGACTGTGTCTGTCCCCCGCCTAAACACCAACTCCAACAGCAAAAGACAAATAAGAGTGAGAGCCACAAATTTAATAAAAATAACTTGTGGACCTATTAATAATATTAATAATAATCAGAACAATAATGTAATTAAATGTGGATTACTAAACATTAGGTCAATTTCCCCTAAATCCCTGTTAGTTAATGAATTAATTAATGATAATAAACTTAACCTACTGGCCTTAACAGAAACCTGGCTACAACAGGATGATTATGTGAGACTTAATGAAGCTACTCCCCCAAGTCATGTAAACTTTCAGACAGCGAGGAGCACAGGCCGAGGTGGAGGAGTGGCAGTAATATCACAGTCTAGTTTACTTCTTAGCCCCATATCTAATCACACATATAATTCCTTTGAAAGCCTAATACTAACTATAAATTACCCTAACTGTAAGAAACAAAAAACAGTTATGTTTATAATCATCTACCGGCCTCCTGGTCCCTATTCCGAATTTTTAATTGCGTTCTCTGACTTTCTATCCAGTATAGTGTTAGACTCAGATAAGATTGTAATTGTAGGGGACTTTAACATTCATGTTGACGACAACAGCGACTGTTTAGGAAATGCATTTGCAGTCTTATTAGACAGCGTAGGTTTTACTCAAAACGTAAATGAACCCACTCATTGTCACAAGCACAGCCTAGACCTTGTTTTAACCTCTGGTATAGAGATTAGTGAGCTCACTGTCCTTCCTCATAACCCCATACTCTCAGATCACTTTCTAATTACCTTTCAGTTTATACTCAAAGACTTTACTGTCCCAATGAACAAAACCCAGATTAGAAGAACATTATCTGACCAATCTGTGTCAAAGTTTAAACACATAATAAAGCCAATATTTAGTACAATGTTGAGTGAGTTTGTTGAGAACAGCTCCCATAGCTTGAGTCCCAGTAAAAGTGATCAGTTTGTTGACAGCGCCATGCAGTCTTTAAAGACAGCTCTAGACAATGTAGCTCCATTAAAACAAAAGGTTGTTAGGCCGAATCGAGTAGCACCATGGTTTAATGCTGAAACACGTTCCCTTAAACAAGCAACCCGTAAATTAGAAAGGCTATGGCGTCACTCCAGCTCAAAGCAGTCTCTGAATGCCTGGAAATATAGTCTTTTAAATTATAAAAAATCTCTGCGTGAGGCCAAAACCAGATACTATTCAACTTTAATAGAAGAAAAGCGCTGTAGCCAGGCTGACCACCAGTCACAGCTCAGTAGAACCCTGTATCCCTGTTACTCTCAACTGTGAAAACTTTCTTCAATTCTTTAATGACAAAATCACAAGTATTAGAGACAAATTAAATAATATTCTCCCTACGATCAGCTCAGAGCAAGCCAAAGCTGTAAAAATGGAGGCCACTTTAAAACCATCTGTAACGTTAGACTGTTTCATTGCTGTAGATCAAACTGAGATAACGTCAGTCATTATGTCCTCCAAAACTTCAACTTGTCTTCTAGACCCAATTCCTACCAAACTTTTTAAAGAAACTCTCCCCCTAATTAATGAACCTATACTCAACATAATAAACACCTCCCTAGAAACAGGCTATGTGCCACAGTCTTTTAAATATGCAGTTATTAAACCGCTTCTGAAAAAACCCAGTCTAGATCCTGACATTTTAGCCAACTACAGACCAATATCAAATCTCCCTTTTATTTCAAAAATCCTAGAAAGAGTTGTAGTTAAACAGTTATGTCGCCACCTACAGGACAATAGCTTATTTGAAGATTTTCAGTCAGGTTTTAGACCCCACCATAGCACAGAAACTGCATTAGTCAGAGTCACAAATGACTTGTTATTAAGTTCAGACAATGGACTGGTCTCAATCCTAGTTCTGTTAGATCTCAGTGCAGCCTTTGACACCATTGACCACAGCATCTTACTCCAGAGATTAGACTGTGACATAGGGGTCAGAGGAACCGCCCTCTGCTGGTTTAAATCATACTTATCAGACAGGTACCAGTTTGTCAGTGTAAATGAACATTCCTCACAGTGCAGTAAAGTTAGCTATGGAGTGCCGCAAGGCTCAGTACTTGGACCCATTCTGTTCATGCTTTACATGCTGCCTTTAGGAAACATAATCAGAAAACATGGCATTAATTTTCACTGTTACGCAGACGATACACAGTTGTATTTATCAATTAAACCTGATCAGAATGACCGCGTTGAGAAACTTAGCGCCTGTGTGAGAGACATAAAGACCTGGATGACAATTAATTATCTCCTCCTAAACCCAGAAAAAACAGAGGTCATTATACTAGGCCCCAAAAAGCTGAGAGATGCTCTGTCTGACCAGATAGTCTCCCTGGACGGTGTCAGTGTAGCCTCAAGTTCTACTGTGAGAAACTTAGGAGTTTTATTTGATCAAGATTTATCATTTAAGGCTCATATAAACCAAGCCTGTAAAACAGCATACTTTCACTTACGTAACATAGCCAAAATCAGAAATATTTTATCTAAAAATGATGCTGAAAACCTTGTCCATGCGTTTGTTACATCTAGGTTGGATTACTGTAACTCTCTGCTGGCAGCGTGCCCTAAAAACTCATTAAAATGTTTTCAGCTTGTTCAAAACGCAGCAGCAAGATTATTAACAGGAACTAACAGGAGAGAACATATTACTCCTGTGCTAGCTTCACTTCACTGGCTTCCAGTTGAATTCAGAATTAGGTTTAAAATCCTTCTCCTGACTTACAAGGCCGTAAATGGTACGGCCCCATCCTACATTAATGATATAGAGCCATACCAACCAAGCAGGGTACTGCGCTCACAAAATGCAGGGCTATTAGTGGTTCCCAGGGTTTCTAAAAGTACAGTTGGAGGTAGAGCCTTTAGTTACCAAGCTCCTGTTTTATGGAATCAGCTTCCAGCTCATGTTAGAGAGGCAGACACAGTCTCTACATTTAAGGTTAGGCTTAAAACGTTCCTCTTTGAGAAAGCTTATGGCCAGGCCAGCTAGGAACAGGGTTAATTCCACAGTTGAAGCTAGGCTGCTCCAGGAGCTAGAAGCTGGGGGAAGTATGGTGCACTGAGCCTCTGCCCTCTGGTTTCATCTGCTGCTCCTCTTCTATCACTGTCATTAATATAATGAAATACTCTATATCTCCAATCAGTTCATTGCTATTCACAAGTTGTCCCTCTCTCCCGCTCCCCTCTGGGGAGTGGGGACTGTTTCAGATGCCTGGCTGCTGGCAGATGTCCCAGTGATGATTAGATAGCTGACCCCATCTGTGCTCCTGTCCCGACCTGTGTGCCCTCAACCTCACCTCTAAGGATTTCCCGGATCTACCTCAACCCACTTACCTGTCTGGATGAGGCCCACCTGCTGCATCCTATGGACTTCCTCAACCTATCTCACCCACTCTCGTCTGGATGAATCCTTACAGAGCTGATCTATGATCCTATAGATGAACTAAGGGACTAACAGTCCTAGATGCATTGCCTGTCCGTCCTGGGAGAGGATCTCTCCTTCAATATGGGCTCCATAAGGTTTCTTCTTTTTCCCGTACCTGGGTTTTTTAGGAGTTTTTCCTTACCGAGAAGGAGGGTCTAAGGACAGGAGTGTCCTGGGTCTATTTAGTTTAGTGTAGTTATTGTTTGTGCTGATTGTGTGTTAAGTCTGATTGTGTGTTTATGTTTGATCAACTGTTTGTGAAGCCCTTTGAGGCGACTTTTGTTGTGATATTGGGCTATACAAATAAATCTGAATTGAATTGAACTGGGCCCTAACGTTAGAATAGTTTTACAAGCGTTACACGTGGCGAGCTAGCCAGGAGCTTGGTTGTGAATGGTTAAATATTGTTGTGTGTGTTATTGTTTGGTCTGGCTCAAATATGAGTTTCTTTAAGAAACCCGGGGTGGACACACAGAAGTGTGTTGCGATTTCTGGTGTAACTCACACAGAAAATGATGAGGAAGTAATCGATTTCTTAAAGAGATACGGGTCCATTAAAGGCGTAAATACCGTTGATGATGCGGCTAGTCCGCTTTATAAAAACCTGATCGCTGAATATAATAATGATAGTGCTCTAACTCTACTTAAGCCTATCTTGCTGCATACACTAGTCTCTGACGAGAATCCAGAAATAACATTTTGTATTAAATTGCTCCCAGACCATTGCACAGCCGCAGCGGGGACTAACCCCCCTGACCCCCCTGACTACATAGGTGAACTGAAATACCTTGCACGGAGAAGTGGACAAAGATTTGAAGTTGTTCTCCAGAATGTGATGTCACAAATAAAAACGCATTTGGATACTTTAGAACCATCAAGTGATGAGGAGGAGAAAAGGGATAAAAATGTGGAGCCTGTGTTTCTCTTGCCTGGCCAGAAGAGAACACCAACAGGAGCCACAGCACAAACACAGCCTTCTACTAGTCAGTCATTGTCTGACCAGCAGGAGTCACTGTTTCCTCCACAAAGGCACTCTCTGTCAGCAGCTGATTTAAATCCATCTGAAATTCAGAAGGTTGTTGTGGAGCATATTGTCCGAACAGAAGAGCTTGCGTCCCATTCTGTGCCCACCATAAGACTCCGTCCATTCTCCGGCAAAGTATCTAAAGCTGCACATGAGACAGACTATGAAACATGGAGATCGCAAATTGAACTTTTGTTGGCTGATGTGAAGTTATCTCCACTGCATGTCACCCGGAAAATATTAGAAAGCCTTCATTCACCAGCTGCAGATGTCGTTAAAGGGCTGAAACCTGACACATTCCCAGCTGTGTATTTGCAAGTATTGGATTCTGCATATTCCACTGTGCAAGATGGAGAGGAGCTTTTTGCACAATTTCTAAATACACTTCAAGATCCAGGTGAAAAGCCTTCTGGATACCTCCAACGACTGCTCCTTACATTAAATACTGTCGTAAAACGTGGCGGTGTGGAATCTGCTGATATTGATAAGCATTTATTGAAACAATTCTGCCGAGGATGCTGGGACAATATCATGATCAGTAAACTACAGTTGGAACAAAAGAGAGACAATCCTCCCTCATTTTCCGAACTACTACTTCTCTTGAGAACAGAAGAGGACAGACAGGTGGCGAAGGAAAGCTTGATGAAAAAGCATATTGGGTCAACAAAACAGCAGGCAACTGTACACGCCCAAAGCACTTCAGCATGTTCCTGTGGATATGCTGAGTCTGATGTTGCTGCTCTCAGTGAATTGAAACAGCAGATGAAGAAACTACAACAACAGATGTCTGTACTTCTGGCACAGAACGCCTGCAGCTCCTCCAAACCAGGCTACCGCAATAAAGCACCATCACCTCATGGCGGCAGCAGAACACAGACAACGCGGCCCAGACCTGGCTTTTGTTTTAGATGTGGGGACGATGGGCATATTGCCCCAACATGCAGCCAACCAGCCAATCCAGCGCTTGTACTGCAAAAGAAAACACACCTGCGACAGAAACAAGAACAGTGGGACCGGAACAATAATCAAAGAAAACAGTCAAACTAAGCACAGTCTCTGCTGGGGGACAAGCGGAGGCTGTTGCACCACAGTGTCCCAAACACAGCTTTCAACACTACAAATCACTACCCAAAGGGCTTGTTGGAACTAAATGCACTGCTCAAGTCACCATTAAGGGAACACCTCTAAATTGTCTCTTGGACAGTGGATCACAAGTGACTACCATTCCAGAATCCATTTATAAAGCACATCTATCAGACCAAGAACTACAGCCATTGGAAGACCTTCTTGAGGTTGAAGGAGCGAATGGACAGATGGTGCCCTATCTTGGGTATATTGCACTCAATCTCACATTCCCCTCAGACTTCCTGGGAACTCCGACAGATGTTGCCACGCTTGCTCTGATTGTGCCTGACTTCAAAACCCATCAACCCTTTATTCTGATTGGGACCAACACCTTAGACATTGCTTATTCCCTGTACCATGAACAATGTCCTGATTTCCAACCTGTAGCTCATGGTTATCGTGCTGTGCTGAAAATCCTGGAACACAGGGACAGGCTGACAAAAGAAGGACATCACGGACTTGTGAAACTTCACTCTTCTACTCCACGAACAGTTCCTGCAGGACAGACGGTCGTGTTGGAGGGCATTGTGTTGTCTCACTCCCTGCAAACAGAAAAAGCTGTCATTGTTGAACACCCTGCATCCGTCCACTTACCTGGAGGAATAATGGTGCAGTCCTGTCTCGTTGATTTCTCCAGCCATCAGCCAGTGCTCCTACCTGTTCCAATCCTTAATGAGTCTGATCATGATGTCATTCTGCCTCCTCAAGCTATAATTGCAGAGCTCAGTGCATTCCGGTCTGTCTCCTGCGCCAAGCAGCAGCACGTCACCCACCTCACCAAAGCCACCGTTTGAATACAATTTTGGCGAATCACCACTCTCGACTGAATGGAGGAATAGAATCATCGAAAAACTCAATAGCATTCCAGAGGTTTTCGCCAAGAATGACTTGGACTTTGGCAGAACGGATCGAGTGAAGCACCAAATTAAGCTCCTGGACCCAACACCTATCAAGCAGAGACCTCGTCCCATCCATCCTCATGACCTAGATGCCGTAAGACAACATTTACAGGAGTTGTTGGATTCAGGTGTTATCAGAGAATCCGATTCACCTTTCGCATCTCCTATTGTGGTTGTGAGGAAAAAGAATGGCAGTGTCAGGCTCTGCATTGATTACAGGAAGCTCAATTTGCAAACTATAAAGGATGCTTATGCCCTTCCAAAGCTCGAGGACACCTTTACTGCACTCTCCGGATCTAAATGGTTTTCTGTACTGGATTTGAAGTCGGGGTATTATCAAATCGAGATGGAGGAAAGCAACAAGTGTAAAACTGCCTTTGTGTGCCCACTTGGTTTCTGGGAATTCAATCGCATGCCGCAAGGAGTCACCAACGCCCCATCCACATTCCAACGGTTGATGGAAAGGTGTATCAGAGAGATGAACTTGAAAGAAGTGCTAGTATTCATCGACGACCTGATAGTGTTTGCACCAACACTGGAACAGCATGAGGAGAGACTTATGAAAGTTCTAAACTGCCTCAAGGAGTTCGGGCTGAAGCTCTCTGTTGAGAAGTGCACTTTCTTTCAAACCTCTGTAAAATACCTGGGACACGTAGTGTCAAAGGATGGCGTTGAAACTGACCCAGACAAAATCAAAGCTCTGACGACCTGGCCAGTTCCGAAAAACCTAAAAGAACTCAGATCATTTCTTGGATTTGCTGGGTATTACCGTCATTTTGTGCAGGGCTATTCTCACATTGTAAAGCCACTCCATGACCTTACATCCGGGTACCCACCATCTCAGAAACGCTTAAAGCCCTTGGTCAAACCAGAACAATACTTCCATCCAAAAGAGCAATTTGGCATTCGCTGGACACCGGCCTGTCAAGAAGCTTTTGAAATCATCAAGGAGAAACTTTCCTCTGCTCCTGTGCTTGCCTTCGCTGACCCACAAAAACCCTATTTGCTGCACACTGACGCCAGTTCCACTGGCCTCGGTGCAGTATTATATCAAGAACAACAAGGACATAGTAGAGTAATTGCCTACGCCAGCAGGGGATTATCCCGAAGTGAGTCACGTTACCCAGCTCATAAGCTGGAGTTTCTTGCCTTAAAATGGGCTGTGACAGAGAAATTTAATGATTACCTGTATGGAACAAACTTCACAGTTGTGACCGATAGCAATCCCCTTACTTACCTCCTCACTTCAGCAAAACTCGACGCGACAAGTTACCGCTGGCTGTCCGCACTCTCCACTTACTCCTTCAAAATTATTTATCGGGCGGGTAAGCAAAATGCAGACGCAGATGGCCTTTCGCGCAGACCCCATGGAGAACTCTCAACTGACCTGATGTCCCAAAAAGAAAAGGAGAGAATCCTTCGGTTCACACAGCAATACCTTGAAGGCCCCAATGCCATATCCATTGATCAACAGACCGTACAGGCTGTTTGTGACAGACAGCTCATCTATAGTGCACCTGAAACAGTTCCTGATCATGCCCTCGTTCACTCCTTGTCAATGTCTGCGGACGGCATCCCAGACAGTTTCACCACTGACGTACAGTTTGCTTCGTCTGTTATCCCTCAGCTGAGTCCATCGGAAATTGCTGAAAAACAACGAGCTGACCCAGTGTTATGGCACGTTATAGCGCAACTGGAGACTGGCAGTCCACCACCTCCCTCCCTGAGAGAAAAACTGCCGGAGTTGCCTCTTCTCCTGCGAGACATCAACCGTATGGAGCTCCGTGATAACATCCTCGTAAGGAGAAGGCAGCTTGGAAGCCAGCTCCAATACCAACTAGTGCTACCCCAAGTGTGTCGGGCTGATGTGTTGTCCAGTTTGCATGATGAAATGGGCCATGTTGGCATTGAACGCACTTTGGATCTTGTGCGACGCCGTTTTTACTGGCCAAGAATGGCCGATGATGTTCATGCAAAGGTTAAAACATGTGAACGATGTGTAAAACGTAAAGCTCCGCGAGAGCGAGCCGCACCCTTGGTGAACATAAAAACATCACACCCGTTAGAGCTTGTTTGTATGGACTTCTTGACACTGGAGCCTGACAAGAGCAAAACCAAAGACATCCTTATCACCGATCATTTTACCAAATATGCAGTTGCAGTACCTACGGCAAACCAGAAAGCCAAAACGGTAGCAAAATGCTTGTGGGAGAATTTTTTGGTGCATTATGGCATTCCACAAAGACTTCACAGTGATCAAGGACCAGATTTTGAATCACGAACAATAAAAGAACTATGTGAACTGATAGGCACGCAAAAAATCAGAACACCACCATATCATCCCAGGGGGAACCCTGTTGAAAGATTTAACAGGACATTGTTGGACATGCTGGGTACACTCGCGGGGCGGGACAAAACTCATTGGAAGGATTTTGTTAAACCTCTTGTACATGCCTATAATTGCACACGCAATGACACTACAGGATTCACGCCATATGAATTGATGTTTGGACGACAGCCAAGACTCCCTATTGACTTGGTTTTCGGCCTGCCTGTGGATAAACCTTGCCAAAACCACTCGGAATATGTGCAAAACCTAAGATCAAATCTCGAAAGGAGTTACCAACTAGCTGCTGAGAATGCAGAAAAGATCATGTCCAAGAACAAAACCCGTTTTGACAGGAAGGTTACCGCTTCAGAACTGGAAGTGGGAGATCGTGTGCTGGTCCGGAATGTCAGGATGAGAGGAAAGCACAAAATTGCTGACAAGTGGGAGTACGACAGTTATGTGGTTGTGAAAAGAGCAGGGGACTTACCTGTTTACACCATAAGACCTGAAAATGCAGACAAACCTTTAAGGACTCTTCACCGTGATTTGCTTTTGCCATGTGGATACTTGCCTGCCACGTCGCAAGTCAAGCAACCCCCTACAAAAAGACCTGTTGTACCGGCCGAGCCTCCAGTTCTTCCAGATGATGAACCGCTGTCCGACGATGAAACCCTGCCAATTCCTTGGTACACAGAACCTGTATGGTTTACAACCACCAGGGAAATGCCGGCTCCATCGCAGCCAGCTGATCTGGCTCCATCGCAGCCAGCTGATCCGGCTCCATCGCAGCCAGCTGATCCGCACATCACTGAACCTGAAGCTGTTTCCAATCCCGACACCGATCTACTTACCTCAGAACTTGATAGTTCTGACTCAGCTACGCCCGAGCAGCAAATTAGGACTTCAACACGAGTCAGACGCCCACCATGCCGATTCCAGTACAGTACATTGGGCCATCCACTCTTGAAAAGTATCCAGACCCTTTTCGATGGATTGAGTCTCGCCTTTTCCACAGCTATGCAGGAAGAGGATCATAATGGCTTCTCCCCTGGTATCATTGGTCAGCCACCAACTTGCTGTCAGCCCAGGTCATGTACAGGGACGTACATGAGGTCGGGGGGGACCCTGTAACCAACGTCACAGAGTGAACCGCCACTGATTTGGCCGCCACAGGTGGCGCTGCCATAAAAGGAAATCGCTCCCGAGCAACTTCCTGCTCGGACTTCCTGTAACCCCGTTGGCGGCTGTGCATGGCTGGTGTGGAGCAATTTTGGGAAACTACCTATAACTTGACGAAAACCTCACGTAAAGTTCTGAAATTTAGTGGTCAGGTTTTTTTTGGACCACAGAATCTCTTCATGAGTGGCGAGCTGGTAGGACAGAGTTTTCTTTTTTTTTCATCTCTTTTTATTATCTCCAGACCCCGGACGACCTGTGTTTAATTTAAACATTAAATTTTTTGTATGTGGGAACTCTTGAACTAAATCCACAGACAGTGGATATATATTGAACTCTTGTGGGAGCTCTTGAACTAAACCAATGTGAAAAACAGAAGTCAATGTGTTCGTTTTTTGTGTGCCATTTGTTAATATAAGTTTGTCCTAATTTATTTATTGACTTTTAATTTATTTGCTATTTTTTTTTAATACATTTTTGCAATTAACCCAAAATTAATGTCTCTTGTCCTCCATTCACCACAAGCTCCTATAACAAACCTGGTTTTCTGTCTTCAGTCATATGCAACCCAGTGCAATAACTAGGCCCTAACGTTAGAATAGTTTTACAAGTGTTACATGTACTTACTAAAATTCAAAAATTTAATCTTTCGCTTAATGTTGCGCTAGATTTATTTGATAAATTGGTCATGCCAGTTATGCTGTACGCATGTGAAGTGTGGGGATTTGAAAAATTTGACATTCTAGAAAAGTTACATCTTGAATTTTTAAAGCATATTTTGAAAGTAAAAACGTCCACATGCAGTAACCAGGTGTACGGCGAGATAGGGACAGTGGGAATCTCGTTCATCCATTCATGCGTGTCACTAATTAGATGACGAGGCATTTGGCTAGGTTAAGAGAGTCATGGTTACTTTGACATTCAGAGCCTGGGCAGAGGATCCCCGTGGTATCTGAATAAAGAGGGTTTGCATGGACCGGGCCTAACAAACCGAAGCAACGCTCCAGGCATGGTTGGCATCGTCCGTCCTGAAGCCTCACCCCGGCCTGGGGGGGCCCCTGGACACCTAAGGGGCTGAGCATAGCGAATGGCGCCTGCAACCCCTCTTGTCCTGAGACCGCGTGTGGCATTGCAAGTATCAGGCGTTGCCATAGAACATGGCTTCCCCTGGACTCTTTTTCGGGAAGTTTATAGTCTCCCGTCGTCTGGGGTGGCGTTAGTTCACCCCGATCACCATCCGTGACACTCGTCATCCATAGTATCTTGAAGTGCACATCTACTGAATGGGAACGCCACCTGTCCATCCGAGCCGTAATCATGCCCCTGGTACTGATTCAGCTTGCAGGGGAAAGTAGGAAACTTTATTGAACAGAAAATATTTACAACAGTAAAAACATTGCTTTTAGCATTCTCTCAACAATCGAACAAAGGTTTTACAAATATTGATAGTGCCCCGAAGGGCCAACAGGGGGAGATTCTTCGCCAGGGTGCTTCTCTTCCTCAAGTGGTATTCCAGCAGCATTAGTACTCGAGAGTTGGGTGGATGCCACTTCCCTCTCGCTCCGATTGGAAAACCTTTCACCTTCGCTGTCGTCGCACTGGGAAATAGACAGAGTGCGCAGCCGGTGAAAGGCGTGTAGCTCTTCACCTTCCACCTTTCAGTGTTGGTTAGAGAAAAGGGGGAACATTCAAAGGTTATTGCTACATCGATGATCATAACGTCCATACCTCTATGTAGGATAAGATCCGGGACTCCTGTCTCGCCACTGCGTATCTTCAGGTGTTTCTCTCGCAAGACGGCCCACCCATGACGCTCAGCAACCTCTCCTAGGATGCGACATATTAGGTTATGTCTCTCCATCCGATTTGCTTTCAGGATGGGGCAAGTTCCAGAAATGTGTAATAGGGTTTCTGGAGCAGTCTTACACAGGTGGCAAAGCACCGCCGGTCCAGGTTTTGGGTCCTTCAAGGCGACAAAGTCAGATTCACTGAGCCCCGCGGCCTTAGGATCCCGACAACAGCAACTGGAGTCGCTGTCATTTGTTAACACCACGGTTCCCAAGCCTTGGGATTTGAGCTTAACCCATCGCTCAAATTCTTTTGCACTCAAGGCCTCAGTGGAAATGGCCTCTAGATCGAGGTCATCCAGGTTCTCAGATTCGAGGGAAAGCTTGAGCGACCGCCATAAGTTCAGTGCCGCTTCGTCCAATTTAAGTGCAGTTGCTACTGTATTGGTTACAGTGTCTAATGAGGAAGAGAGCTGCACTAATAACCTTACTCGGGCAGCCGGGACATGAGTGGAGAGCTTGGTGACTCCCAGGCCTCCGCATGCCCAATTCCAATAGATTACCGCGTCAACAGCTTGACTGAGCTATTCTTAAAAAAACAAAAACTGTGCCACTATACATGATTTTTCGCGCTGATTCTGATGAGCATAAACATTTTATATGAATTTTTTTTTTTTAAGTCAATCCTAGTTATGCAACCGATTGGGTGCATATTTCATATGCAACCGAAACTAGATTTTCCTCAATTCACAAAAAAAAAAAAAAAAAAAAAAAAAACATATGGCAACAAGCCTTACCCAGTGACATGCCTCCATGAGTAATTTCATTGCTCTGAGGTGCATCTTCACTGAATGGGGTCTCATCTCGTTATTTCTCCATTCTACTCACTGGGTCGATTATAATGGGGAAATACCTGATGGTACATCCGAACCAACTCAATGTGGTATCTATACGTTCGTCCTGTCCCCAGAAGATAAACGGTGGCTTTTGTTTTTAAATCAGACAATGTTTCGATTTTTTTATTAATTTTTGATTATATGGACCAGGGACTTTGGCTTAAGTGTGACCGATTGGTTGCTAACAGTTTCTGGCCTTACAGATGTCAAATGCCATACAACAATCATAAGTTGCTGGTTCAAAATAGGTTAGGTCTCATCTACAGCTGGTGATTAATCACCCAAGAAAGTTTTAGGTTGATAGAAAAGGGACAAGTGAGTTTTTAAGCAGTTTTATTATGAATATTTTGAGATGTCATTCAGGCTTGAGTTGAAGAGAGTGTACACTGAGGGTCCACATTCATCAAAACCTACATTTACTAACAAAACACTTTTTTCTGAAGCCTTAACGCTTGAACTTTATACTCAACTACTTCTCACATGATTTTGGTGAATGTTGGAAATTTTACGGTCATTTTCATAATTGGCTCTTGTGGAATCTGACACACTTACATAGGTCTATCTTCAAAATGCACATGTGTGGAGGTTTCACAACTTAGGTTCATTTTAAAGTGAAGACTGCCACCTTTCATTTGATGTGCTGGTTTTCTGTCTGCCCCCTTCGAGCTTAAATGCAGAGGCAAAAATGTATTACGTATAATATTGGATGTACCATAAGCGGTTTGTGATTTTGTTTTAACTTTGCATGTCTCACACATAGTTCAGCCTCATTCCAACCTCTAAACCTTGTCAGATGACGTGGTGTAGTCTTACTGAGTATTTTGAGATGTTTTGTACTTGTTTAACACTAAAGATGACTGTACAATTAAGCAAATATGTAAAAAGATGATTTTTAATGCATTAATTTCCGGATATATATTTCATCAAATTTCTCCTAAACTATTACTTGTAGGTTACTCAGCTTGGGCTCATTTTAAAGTGAGGACTGCCACCTTTCATTTGATGTGCTGGTTATCTGTTATCTGGTTATCAGAAATCAAGAAGTGACCCTTTTATCATTTCTCCTGACAAAGAGGTCACTTCTGGACAAATGGGAACTTAAATGAATTTAATACCAATTAACAAAAGGTGAGGACAAATGGGACAGCACACAATTATTCCTGAATTTTTTTTAAATTTATTTATAAGAACACAAAACAAAGAACTCGAACATTAAACTAAATATACAAAAAATTTATATTTTTTTTAGTTTTCAGGTCGGGGGGGGGGGGGGGGGGTGCCCGGGGGGGTGCCCAGAGGGGACAGTGAGGGCGATGAGGGCTCCAGTGGGTACTAATTAGAAAAAAAAAAAATTATCCAGACATATTTTAACAAGAATAAATACAAACTGAGCAGTCAAATGGTACTTACATAGATCCAGTTCGTTGGAGTCGTCCCCCAGGAGCCTGAGGAGCCTGAGTCTGAGTCAGAGCTCAAGCTCTCCCCTCCAGACCCATAGGGAGGTGGGGGGCTTTGCGGGGGTGGAGTCCCGATGTAGGGGCTGTAGGGCGGCGGAGGACTTCCTCCAGAGCCCCCCGAAGAGTAGGGAGGAGGAGGACCCAAAGGATGAGGCTCAGGGATGTAGGGAGGAGGGTTGACCAGCAGGGGCCACAGGAGGAGGAGGTGCTGGGGGTACTCGCCCTTTAGGCAAGGCAAGGGCCTGAAGTCACCTGTTTGCTTTGTTTTTGTCCTTCAGGAGTTTGTTGTTGCCGTGCGTGAAGAGAGCTGACTTTGTGGAAGTCTCACAAGCCCCTGCCCTGGTTACCATGGAGCTCCTGTCAATCATCGGTGTTGCTAAAATAATGCTGCGCTTTGATAAGCTGCATTGATACTGCAGTTTAATTCAGGCATAATTATAAATATAGTAGGCCTATTATAATCCATAATAATCAGCTATTTTAGGAAATAATGGAACGTTGTAAATATCACTGACAAAAATGCTACATTTATCAGATTTAGTTATTCCTGTCCCGAGTTGATAATTAATGTTTATCATTTTAGTTTAATAAAATGTGACTTTATTGAAGTTAAATTTAAGTTATTAAATTTCTATTTTTATTTTTATGTTTAACCACTGCAATAATAATAACCCTGATAAATGCCCACCATGTTTAATAGAAATGAGGGGTAAAAAAAATAAAGGTAGCTCTCCTGGCCTTGATGACTTTAAAAGTAGATCGCAAGCCAAAAAAGGTTGGGCACCACTGGTCTAGACAGAACTGTTGCTTAATACTAATGGTAATTTATATTTTGCTTTTTGGTTTTGTCTGGAGCCGCCCCTGTCTATAGCAGGTTGTTAGCAAGTTAGCAACAGAAAGGAGTTTCCCCATGCTCTGACTGCAGCAGGAGTCGGGAGCTGCTGCCTGTGTCCCCCCGAGCAGCAGCTACTGTCCCTCAGTGTTTACAGCTGTGTGTCTGTGTCACACAGAGCAGAGAACCATCTTTGTTACTGCAGAAGTACGGGGGCCATGTGTTTTCAACCACCGCCATGCGCCTCATAGAAAACAATAGGGGCATATTTTTTGACGTGCGTCCGGTGTGTGTTGGCCTTTATAGGGTGCATTTGATTTGTTTTCAAACCCTGTATAAGCCATGTCTATATTTTTCATTTATAGTCAAGATTCATTCTTAACCTCGTATATCTGCTTTTTCTGCTATTAAAAATATATATGTAGGCATAATTTGTTAAAGTACCGGCATAAGCCAAAATCTACTTTCACTCCTGCTCCAGACCCAGGGCCCCTTGTACCCATATACCCAGTTGGTTGCAGCTGTTATCTTAAGAGTATGATGGCATAAGAGTGGCCATCATTTTTTCTCTTAGGCTAAGTTTGCATCCAATAGGCTGTTGACACTTAGATTGAGAGGACACTTTTGAATGGAGCAGCTCGGACTGGTGGGGGCTGGTGAGTGAACGGCCACCACACAGACTCTGTGCCATGGGGGTACAGTGGTTTAGGCATTGTGTACAAAACAGCTAATATGTAAAAAGATGATTTTTACTGCATTAATTCCTGTATATATATTTCATAGACTTTCTCCTAAACTATTACTTGTAGGTTACTCAGCTTGAGTTCATTTTAAAGTGCCTAATTTAGTAAAAAAAAATTCCAGATTTTGAGCCAAGGTTTTAAAAACTTTTTTTTTTTTTTTGTGGCAGTTTTGTTTCTAAAGAGGCAAAAACATGTTGCATTGCAAATTAGGTGGCCATTCACCCACCATCCCCCACCACTACAAACATGCTACTGGAGTACCATAAGCCATGGTGATTGAGTTATTAAAAAAATAAAATAAGATGAAATAAAACAAAAAAACTACCATAGGCCCTGAGGGACTTAGTTATTTTTAATAATTTAAAAGGAGATGAAATAAAACAAAACTAGACCAAAGAGAGTATTACCAAAAAAGTAGATATTTTGAAAATTAACACCATTTAGTACCTTGTGTAGCAACATTGAAAATTGATGGTTTTGACTGGAAGTGATATAAAAAAAATGCACAAAAGTAATTTAGTGAACATCACAGTTTATTTACAATATATACAATATTTACATAGAGTTGAAAAGAATTACAGCCACTCAAAGTCTAATCCTTCCCCAGGAAAGGATTTTTTTTGGACGCCATAATTAAACAAAACCTCCTCATTGACACGAATGTCACGTGAGGCCATAAAAAGAATGACATCATCCCCATCACGACTAAAGTCTTGGCCTCAAATTGGCCTTCTTAGAAGAGTGATTAATCAGTCTGCCATATGTCTGCATTCCAGGATGGCACAAACAGTCCTCCTGATGAGCATCCACACACATGCTCGCTTGTCCACATTTATAAAAGAACATATAGCCAGTCTCTTCCCACTGTAGCCTCGTGGATTTTTAAGCCCTCCTGTCTTGTCATCACTGTGCCGTGGTAGTCACACAATACCTCCCCTGCGGCGAAGGGTCAGGTGGTCAGAACCCCCCTTCCCTTGCCCTCAATGTCCACCACAGAAAGGCCCTTCCACTTCTGTGTTCGGCACATCTTCTGCACGGCAGTCCAGGGCAGTTTCTATGCTCCCGGAGGGCTTTCACTGGCTGACGATAAGTGCAGCGTCGGGTAGATTGGCAGCCCACCCTTGCTTCTCAATCCAGCTTCTCACCCTGGATTCAGAAGGCTGCCGCCGTCCAAAGTGTTCTGTGCATAAATAAATAACAGAAATTAGTCAATGAGCTTACACAACCAGTAGGTGGACATGTTATATATTACAGTCATTACTCGGGTTAAGGGGAAAAAAAGAGACTCACCGAGTACATGCTGCACTCTGAGCTCAAGCTGTTGAGCACGCCAGCGGTCATAACAGTAACGCTCGTGTGCTCCTGCCAGAGACTTCTTGGGAGGAGCACCTTCTAGAGTCACAGGATGTGCCTTAAGAAACGAGTTGTAGGCAACCTGGTCATCCATGTATGGACGAGAAGAGGTGGCAGCTTCTCCCTGTGCGTGTCTAGAAGTTGAGCAAACATAAAAAAAATGAGTACATGTATAAAATGTTGAAACAGGTGACGATGCTGTAATGGAAGCATAGACAGATACTCACTCTTCATCACCATGGAGCTTCCGCAGAAGTAGACTAGCCATCACCACACTGCTCGAATCCTTCTTGTGGTAGTGCTTGTCCGCAGTGGCTGAGCTGTGGGCGAGGTAGTCTGCCACCATAGCTTTGTCACGGTCTGGCATGGTCTTGTGTGCTGCAGTCTCATATGCTCACCTGGCCATCTGTGTTGTGACCTTTGGGAGGCCATACCTGAAAAAGGTCATGTATTCATTAACATTTATCCAGAATTTCAAAATGGTAGAAAAAAGCTTGGAAATAAAAAAGAAGAGTCATGGAAAACCAGGTAGGCAGTTAATTTAGTTTAACTTACTTGTCATGCAGCTGCTTTAAGTCATTGCAGGCATTGTAGATTGATCTTCCCATGGAGGAGATGAAAAAGTGCCTCCCTGAAGAATCATCTTCATCTTCAGAATGCTTTCTCTTCTTTCCTCCTCTTCCTCTGAGCAGCAGTGGGCGCACCTTCACAAAGTACTCGTGAAACCACTGTGAAAAGAAATATAGCAATTAAAATCTGGCTTCACTCCAGCTACATTGACACTTTTCAAGGCATATAAAACTGAGGTAAAACATTTAAAATCTTACCATCTCCTCTTCCTCATCAAGAGCAAAGTTGGCCACCTGAGTCGACGAGGTCTTGTGCTCTTTAAGGCCCACAACAGCATGACTTTGAAACCTGGTCCGTTGAGTCCACTCACCGGCCTACAACAGACAAACAAAAGATGTATTTGTTAGTTTATGAATCCACTGACCTCTGTGAAAAAGAAAATATAAATAAAATGTTTGCAAAAGTTGATACTTACAGTCATATTCTCCACAACAGTTGGCCGCTGAGCGTGTTTCAGCATGACTACTGCCTCAAGGTAACTGAGGCAAAGTAGCATTTCTGCCTGTGTCAGAGGAGGGGGATCAGAGGACGGAAACAGCTTCCCCATGATGGCCAAGAAGTCTCTCTTGGCCTTGGTCAGCACTGCCACGACCTCTGGGATGGACAGAGTCCCCTCTCGGAGAGTGTCATAGCTGTGAAAAAAAGCCTTGTTAATCAACAGTTAAGAAATTCATATTTGTAGTTACCAGCATTGCTAATATGAGATACTTACTTCTTCCTAAGCACCTCCTTGGCAACTTGTTTGGACACTCCTGTCTGGACATTATTCAGGAAAGGGATGTACTCCTTGCAGTCCAGTTGCAAATCCCTGTCTTCAAATGTTAGCTTTGTGCTCCCTGTGATGTATTTCATGAACCTATAAAAGAAAGAAAAGTCAGTCACATTTTAAATATAACCAGTAACGTTCCAAAAATTGTGCAATATGTAGTTAAGTCTACCTACATTAATCAGCAATAGACTGCTTACCTTTTGAGACTTTTGAGGTAATTGCTCAGTGTTTGTTTGGAGAGCCCAACCTCGGAGAGCTTGGTGAAGTACTCACGGCTGCGCTCTCTGTCACGCACAAACTGGAGAGTGGGCTGCTGCTGATTCATGAAATACATAAAGCGAGCAACATTTTCCACCTGTAATTAAATCAAATTATGGAGAGATGTAAATGGATTATGGAGTGCTCTTATGCAATGGAGTAAAACATTTGAAATATTGATGTTCTTACCTCCTGTTTGTGGTTGCTGATAAGTCATTCTTTAACCAGTTGCGGAAACCACACAGCAGAGGACGATCAAGGGAGTGCTTCTGATACAAGCCTGCGGACTTCATTGTCTCCCTCAATGAAGTCATGGCTGTGGTTCTATCAGGACTGTGAAAAATAATTAAACATTAAACAGAATGAAGCATGACACATTTTAAAAAAATGTGAGAAAGCAATGAAGGTAAACCCTTACCACTGATAGAGGTCTCCAGAGCTCTCAGAGTCTCCCTCACTGGCATTCTCCACTGGTGCAGGTGGAACGGGTGCAGGAAGAGTGGGTGCTGGTGGACTGGGAGCTGGTTCTTCAGCAGGGATTTCATGCACAGCGTTGCCTCTGTCCTGAAGCTCCTTAATCATCCTTGCAGAAATAAAAGCATATTTAAATTTAGTTTTCTTGCAATGCTCTGAGTTACTGCACATGTAAAGAGCACAGACACTCCAGAGGTGTGTGCACAGGTAAATTTAGCAGCTAAGACTGATGGGGGATGGTGAGAGAAAGGCCACCTAATTTGCAACACAACAGCAGAAGGGCTGGTAACTTTCAGTAAAATAAGAAAAATTTGATGAGAAAGAAGATATAAAAACATAACCCTATCAGTTGTGAAGCACTGTTTTACTAAATGCTAGGAAATGTACAACAGTCAGCCTCAATGCAATGATTTCAGCAACCTAACATTGTGTTTGTATGGCAAGAAAAAAAGGAAATAATAGAAGAAACATTGAAACATAAATCATACCTGCCAAGAGGGTCAGAGCTGTCCAGGATCAATTTGATGTCCTTGTAGTTCCAGACTCGTCCCACTTTATAAATGTACCTCTGAGAGTGTGTCAGCCAATCAGCATGCTTCTGACAACTCCTGCTTAAAACCTGTTGAAGGTCCGGCTACTCACCACCAGAGGCCGCCTCAGGGTGCGTGAACGTGACATCACACAGTATAATGCTTATAATATGTTTAAGCTAAAGTTTTGAATATTTGAGTGATAAATTTGCTAAAGCTAAAAATTGCTATGAATGCTTATACTGTTGCTGTTATTTTACTATGATACTCATTTTCATTTAATCAACATGAGTACTCAATTTTACTTACTTATTATTCATTTGTATTTTCATTTTATAATTTTACTTACTTATTATTCATTTAGTGTTTTCATTTTATATTAATGCTTTTGCTTTACAAGGGGACACCAATGTGATGTTATGCCTGTTATAATTTGAATTTAATGCAAAATGTTAAAATTGACAAACATGTTGTTTAAAAAATATATCATTATAATTTATGGTAAAATTGAGAAGTTAAAGTAAGAGGCCTGAAAGAGGAAGTGTGCAGCTGCACAGTTTCATACAGGAAATGAGGGGAGTGTCGCTAAAATGAGGGGAGTGTCGCTAAGCTTGAGTGGAAATTTACCAGAAGTAAGTGAGGTCAAAAGAGTTCAAGTAATAGGCAATCTGGTGAGGTCACTGAGTTCGAAGTGGAAAGGTACCAGAGTTCAAGTACAAATAAGGGCATCTGGTGAGGTCACTGAGTTCGAGTGGAAAGTTACCAGAGGAAAAAGTACAAATAAGGGCATAGTGGAAAGTCCCAGAGGGCGTTGGTGTGAAACCACAAAATGTATTTAAGCTGTGAAAATTTTGAGATCGTGGTAGACTTTTTCCTACCACAGAGGCTTGCTGTAATTTCATTTACTGAATACTGTTTTGCCGTATTTTGGTCCGCCGAGGTGTGATTCACTGGCTTTTCTTGGCTTGGCATAGATTCAAATGGTATTTTATGGAAGCGTTATGTGCTCAAGATAATGCTGCCCAGAGTTACGCCCGAAGCCTGTTTTTGTGAATATATCCCGGGCTTATTGGAAGCGTAAACACTCTCGGCCACGCTGTCTCAGCACTACGCACGAGTGCCGAAATCTCATCCTGAGTCAAGCAAGCTATAATCACAGATTCGAGCTCTGACGAAAGAAAGCAATAAATACACCCTAAAAAAGACATACACTGACTGCTTCACATTTTTGCTGCCTCTATATAAAGGAAAGTCACTTTTTAGTAATAGTTAATTGAGAAGAGGACCAGCTCAACAATCTTCGCTTCAGAAAGGTAAGTCTTCACTTCTTTTTCCCACTTTTCATATCTGAGTGGTTATCCAGCTTTGTGAGGTGAAGGGTTTTAAAGGGGTTAGTTTAGTGGTCCACCTGGGACTCACCCTCAGGAAAAGTTAATTTTGCTCTGCTACTGAGACAATTCGACATGGCGCCCGAGACAGGGACCTGGAAAATTGACTAATACTAACGTTAATTGTTCAGGTCATAGATTTAAACCCGGGTGAGGTACCTTGTGGACCTTAATTAACCGTTAAAACTCGAGGGTAGTGAAGAAGAGGACTGGCCACCCTCCAATTCACTACTCTACAGGCACCCAGTGCGTAAGGTCGCTTAGCTGCGTAGAACAGGCGAGCTCCACTTGCGTCTGGGGAACGTAGGGATTTTCTTTTTATAACTCTGCTATAGGCGAGTAGGACTAGCGTTCAGTGGGGGTCGCAGCCCAATACAAACACTGACGGGGGTACGCCATCGTGGTGGTTCAGCCATCACCTAGTCCCGTTTTATAGGTCAGGAAAGTGGTCCCCGAAGAGCGTGGGATTCACGTATATAGGCACACGGTTAGGAGAGCCGCGTTCGCTAGGGACGCTAAGTGCAACGACCGAATTTTAAGTCAGGGAAACACAAGGGTACGTTATAGTGGTACTGTAGTTATCAACTAGTCCCTTGCATAGGTCAGGAAAGTGGTCCCCGAAGAGCGTGGGATTCACGTATATAGGCACACGGTTAGGAGAGCCGCGTTCGCTAGGGACGCTAAGTGCAACGACCGAATTTTGAGTCAGGGAAAAACAAGGGTACGTTATAGTGGTACTGTAGTTATCAACTAGTCCCTTGTATAGGTCAGGAAAGTGGTCCCCGAAGAGTGTGGGATTCACATATACTTAACGACCGAATTTTGAGTTAGGGAAATACGGGGGTTACGTTTGGAGGTAGACAACATGGCAATGGCATTACATAACAAGGTGGACAGGGAACTAGAAGAAGACGAGTATTCAGTATCCATTGAGCCAAAAGGATTTAACAGTGACGAGGAAAGTGACAATGAGCACCCTAAGGAAAGACCGCCGCCCTATGCGCCAGGTGGGGAAGAAGCTAGTGCAAAAGAAAGAGCAGGTGAGCCCCGGCAGAGAGACATAGATAGAATGGGCGGTGTGTTTCTGATGAGATCTACGCTAGAAGAGGTAGATTGGTCAGCGCTAAGTTTTGTGTCGCTAGCCATTATTAATTCAGCAAATGTGGACTTAGCGCATATTAGGATTGTTCATTTTGGGTGTAAGCATCAAAGAGGATGATGATTCAGAAGTATAATCAAGTCAGAAGGTTTATTTTAGTATCACACAGGTAAGGTAACAACAGCAGGCCCCGCTGAAAGGGATAGGGTGAGCCAGCTGTCCAAAAAGGAGTGATCACAGTTTTTATACTATGTATGACAATGTATGACGATTTCTGCATATCATTAAAATGTATTCTTCAAGAAACTCGAGACCAGGCCACAGAGTTCTCATTACTGCGGTGCGTAATCTTCATTATCTTCAGGAGCGTCCCACGCAACGGCAGGGCCGTGGGAGCCCCCACCTGTAACCTTGAGTTTCCTAACTTTGTAACCAGCTTATTATTGTGCACTTTTGCAAATGCACAATGCACGTAATCGCAGAGTGTAACCTTATGAGTGAAAGGAGAAAAACATCCTTTAGAATCAAAACATTCTTATTACTATTGAAGCGTTTATTAACCTTAGCAGTAGTACATCAAAATATAGTTTAGTGGTAATACGCAAAGCCATATGTAGAAATATTCAACACGCATAACGGAGGCATAGCTAAAGCCATTCGCAATATATGGCCTGACGAAATAAACTGGCATCAGACACGGCTGGAGGACTATTTGCCCCTGCCGGAGCATAGTGACACGTCATGCTCCCTGCATTGGGCGGAAAACTCACAGTGGGGGCCATTTAAGGAGAAAATTCTTCATTGTTGGTCGCCAAAAGAAAGGTTATAACCTGCAACAAGCCAAATGGTAAAGTTGGTAAAGTCCTATTTAGGGCCTTTGTCGCTTTTAGACCATGTCCAGGACGAAAGAGAGGGCAAAAAAGGAGTAGTTATGACGGGAATTTCGGGAATTTTTGAATATGACCCAGAACTAGCGGTATGAGCTGCGGCCATAGGATGCAATATGGTTCAGAGGAGAAACCTAGTACCCGTAATACTATGTCCAGATAAAAAGATAGCCCAGAGCCTGGAAAAGGCCCTGGATAGATTTACGGTCAGTGAGGCAAACCAGTGGACCTACCTTAAAGCAGGGTACGATCAACGATATAACCACCAGAACCTTGACCCTCGCCACACCAATCAGGGAGTGTGGGTTTTAAAAGACCCTGACCTGTTAGAGCGAGAGAGCCCAGGGCTACTCACGCGTAAACAGCGTAAAAAAAAAAAAAAAAAAAAAAAAAAAAAAAAAGTGAGGCTAGGAAATAGAGGACCTGCAGACCAGGTTGAATATCGCATGCCCAGTGAAGGAGCACTAACACCTGCAGTTAGGGATGGCCCATATGTATGACATATATTGGACAATGGAAACCCAGGATGAGCATTTCTGTGTGTTAGACGAAGTTCTGAGGCGACTAAAAGAAGCAGGGATGAAGATAGGTCTGAAGAAATGCCAAATAGGGGTAAATGAAGTAAAGTATCTGGGATTTATAGTGAATAAAATAGGGAGAGCAGTTGTGTCCGACTATTTTGAGAACATCCCTATGCCCAAAACTTTACTAGATTTAGAGTCCGCCATGGGGAAACTGATTTATGTAAGCGGGCACGTGCCACACTTTGCAGAAAAGGCCATGGCAGTGCATGAGCTGAAAAAGGGCCTAAGGACAAGAACAGATGAAAAACTAACTGTACATAACCGAGATTTGACTCAAACAGAGCAAGCAGAGTGGGAAAAACTGGTCAAGTACAGTAAAGAGAGGGCGGTGGAACTTGAGCCGAGAGAGGCACAGTCTCCCCTCAGAATAGAGACAGAATTAACGGACAGAGGAGGAACCCTGTGGATATACAATTCAGGGTCCAAACAGCCTAGCCTACTGATCAGCAAAGTGTTTTCCCCCACAGAGTTGAGATACACTGGACTGGAAAAGGAGTTATCACTCCTCTATGCAGCTTACAAAGGCCTCAAAAAATATGGGGACCCAGACTCTGTGGATATAAGGACTACCTGGCCACTGTTGAAAGAGCTATCGAAAGACACAGTGGAAGGGGCCAAGGCCTACCAGTCAAGATGGGGCAAATGGCAAATGCTTTTAATAGACCCCAAGTGGCAGTTTAGGCTGAGTGGCGATCCACCCCCTAAAGCACCAAAAACAGAGAAAGTGATAAAGTTCTTACCCAAAGTGATAATATACACAGACGGAAGTAAGAAAAACCAGGACAGGGACAATGCAGTTTGGGCCTGGATCGCTTATGATCCATTAGGCAGGAAGTTGTTTCAACAGCAAGGTCAAGTAAAGGGATCAGCACAGACTGCCGAAATAGAGGCCTTTATGAAGGCCCTAGCCTGGGCAGACAGGAAAAAATTCCGCGATATTAAGATAATCTCGGACAGTAAGTACGTGGTTGAGGGATTCGACCAAAATCTGGGGATATGGAGACAAACTAACTTTCAAACCCATAAGGGAAAGGAGTTGGAACACATGGAAAAGTGGATAGTCATATCCCAATTAGCACAAAAGAAGAGGATTTGGGTAGAACATATCCACAGTCACCGTCCTGTGACGGATGGGAAAGGAAAAGGAAACCAGGAAGTAGACAAGCTAGCTCAGTCCAGACAGGCAGGAGCTTTGTTAGAGACAAGGGCAGCCTATATCCCTAAGTCTTGGTATCAAAATGGTAGGATGGTAGTGCCAGAGGAGGAAAAGGAAGGTTTCATTGAAATGGCACATAAAGCACTAGGTCATGCGGGTCAGAAAAGAATAGAGATATGGCTCAAGAGACAGGAGGTGCAAGTCCAGGGCTGGAAAGAGAAGTTTAAGGAAATAAAGCAGGCATGTGAAAAGTGCGCTCTCAAAGGAGGGATGAGAAAGGTACAAACTGAGGAACTGAAAATAAAATGTGCAACCCAAGGGCGTCACATTTCCATGGACGTAGGCCACCTCAATAGTAAGACTAGGAGGGGCCACGACAAGTTCTTAGTAATAGTGGATAACGCCGGAGGATATACCCGGGTTTATCCTATTAAAAGGGAATCTGCAAGTGAGGCGGTACAACATCTCTGTGAGTTTGTAACACCGCTAGATGAAATAGAGTCAGTAAGGACAGATAATGCCACCATGTTTACCTCCAAGCAATTTGAAGATGCGCTAGAGGCGCTGGGGATTCAACATGTACATTCGACTCCCTATGCTAGCAAAACAAATGGTTGCGCTGAAAGGGCAGTGGGGAGAGTGAAAGAGTTGATTGCGGAATCGGATGAGCCTTGGGATGAACCTGTAAGGTTACTGAAAATTAACCAATGGTTATCTATGCCAAAGCTAGAGAGATATGAAAAACAAACTGATCCAAAGCCGTGTGTATTACAGGTCGGAGATCAGGTATGGATTAAGCGAGGCATAATAAACGCCGGTAAATATGTTACGACTGATCTGGAAGGAAGCGACGAAGTAGCTTCGATCGACGGTAACGTAATAACCTTAAAGAGCGGAAAAAGGGTAAATCCGACGCAACTAATTTTAAAATGGCAAAAGCCGCGCGGGTAAGAAGGGAAAAAGGGGGTGGGGGGATGGGATATGACAGTGGGAAAGATGGGGAAGGGGAGGATATGAGCGCTGCATCTCTGGTGTCTGCCGTGATGCAGGAGCAAGGCTGGATCACCCCAGGAATCAACTTGTCGTTTGGGCAAATGAAAGGTGTGTGAAAGTTGTGAAGGCTTTGCCTGGAGCAGGGCCTGGTGGCCAGAGGAGGACAGAGGCAGAACAATGGAAAACGACCAAATGCTCGAGGAGTATAGTTCGGAGGAGGAGATGTATGAGAGAGTTGGGAATAGAATTGTTGCAAAATTGGCAGAAGATGAACGCAACAAGGGAAGGCGAAGGTGTTGTCTTATATTGTGCCTGACAGCACCATTCTTTCTAGGTTTAGGAGTAATAATTGTTTTGCTGGGTCTGACACAGACCACTTTAGAGTTAGCTACTGAAGTAAAGATAATGGAGAATGTTGGGATAGTCACCTACCGGTCGGAAGAGATTGACCGACTAGAACTAAAGAATCAAGAGAAGATGAATGTTACAGGGAATTTCAATAAGACTATATTAGAAAAGGCTGTGGCCATCTTAAAGAAGGTAGGCAATCCGACAGTAGGAAATGGCTCGGGTAATGGCAACAAAACATGTGAAGTTGTTCAAGTAAACCCAAAAGGATCAGCCCTTACCATGTTACTCAGATGTGTGACTCATAAGGCAGGGGAAAGCCTGCGATGTCTATCCTGGAGGAGCAGAATGAACCTTACAGTGTATGGGGGCAAGATTCATGGTATTACAAAGGAACTAACTGTAGTTGCGAGCAATCAGAGTGCGAAGCGGTCACACTACAGGAACAAGTAAGGAAAGAGGAGGCTATCAATTGGAGCTTTAATAAGACTGTGGATCGAATTGTCAGGTGGAAAACAGTGGTGAAATTAAATATGTTTGAGTATGCTCAAGCGCATGCAGAGGCAAAACAAGCTGACCCAAGAGTCAAAAGAAAGAAAAAGCCTAGCGCAGGAGCTACGGGTAAGAAAAAGGAACAAAAGAAGCAAAAGATAAGGAGACGGCGTGCAGTGAAGCAGAAGAAGACTAAACCAGGATTTAGCGACTGTGGGCACCCATTGTGCCCTTCCTGTGGATATTATCCACACACTAGTAGGAATGACCCATTATACTTTAACTGGACAATAGCGGTTTTCAACTCCAAAGGAGATGAGACAATGGCGGAGTGACAGTAAGATGGTGGAGGACCTGAAGTTAAATCCTGTACGGAGACGGACAGTGAAGTTTATCACCATATATTCAGATGGCGGCCATGTGCCACGGAGGTCCGCAGACATCGAAGTACAGGAGGCTGTACAGAATGTAAGCGAACAAGCTCAGAGGCATTATCGCCTGGTAGTGCCCTGAGAGAAGTGGACAAGGCGTTACTCCCCTAGGTTCGTGGTCATCAAAGGACTAGGGGTCATGCGTCTTGACCTGCTAAACATCACTCATGGCCCTATGGAGACTGGCTGGAACGAGGGAATTTATCAAGTGGAGCATATTGTTACTTGGTCTAAGGCTGCTGAGGCTGAGTGGAGCCATAGACTGGGGCCAGATGACCCCCCAGTGATAAATATGAGCAAGGAGGATTTAAGGGCCCTCAAGGGCCAAGAAATGGACAAGGAACATGAGAGAAAATAAGGGAACCGAAAAGGACACAAAAGAAAGTAATGACTGGACTAACGCTTGAAAAACAAAATGGATTACAGCTGATGAAGAATCATTGGATTACAGTTGATGAAGAAGTATGGACTGACAGATTAATTATCTTGACCATCATTGTTGGATTTGAACTGAGCTTTGCCTCTGTGTAAATGTCACATTCACGGAGGAGGATGTTGAAGGTCCGGCTACTCACCACCAGAGGCCGCCTCAGGGTGCGTGAACGTGACATCACACAGTATAATGCTTATAATATGTTTAAGCTAAAGTTTTGAATATTTGAGTGATAAATTTGCTAAAGCTAAAAATTGCTATGAATGCTTATACTGTTGCTGTTATTTTACTATGATACTCATTTTCATTTAATCAACATGAGTACTCAATTTTACTTACTTATTATTCATTTGTGTTTTCATTTTATATTTTTACTTACTTATTATTCATTTATGTTTTCATTTTATATTAATGCTTTTGCTTTACAAGGGGACACCAATGTGATGTTATGCCTGTTATAATTTGAATTTAAGCAAAATGTTAAAATTGACAAACATGTTGTTTAAAAAATATATCATTATAATTTATGGTAAAATTGAGAAGTTAAAGTAAGAGGCCTGAAAGAGGAAGTGTGCAGCTGCACAGTTTCATACAGGAAATAAGGGGAGTGTCGCTAAAATGAGGGGAGTGTCGCTAAGCTTGAGTGGAAATTTACCAGAAGTAAGTAAGGTCACAGAGTTCAAGTACAAATAAGGGCATCTGGTGAGGTCACTGAGTTCGAGTGGAAAGTTACCAGAGGAAAAAGTACAAATAAGGGCATAGTGGAAAGTCCCAGAGGGCGTTGGTGTGAAACCACAAAATGTATTTAAGCTGTGAAAATTTTGAGATCGTGGTAGACTTTTTCCTACCACAGAGGCTTGCTGTAATTTCATTTACTGAATACTGTTTTGCCGTATTTTGGTCCGCCGAGGTGTGATTCACTGGCTTTTCTTGGCTTGGCATAGATTCAAATGGTATTTTATGGAAGCGTTATGTGCTCAAGATAATGCTGCCCAGAGTTACGCCCGAAGCCTGTTTTTGTGAATATATCCCGGGCTTATTGGAAGCGTAAACACTCTCGGCCACGCTGTCTCAGCACTACGCACGAGTGCCGAAATCTCATCCTGAGTCAAGCAAGCTATAATCACAGATTCGAGCTCTGACGAAAGAAAGCAATAAATACACCCTAAAAAAGACATACACTGACTGCTTCACATTTTTGCTGCCTCTATATAAAGGAAAGTCACTTTTTAGTAATAGTTAATTGAGAAGAGGACCAGCTCAACAATCTTCGCTTCAGAAAGGTAAGTCTTCACTTCTTTTTCCCACTTTTCATATCTGAGTGGTTATCCAGCTTTGTGAGGTGAAGGGTTTTAAAGGGGTTAGTTTAGTGGTCCACCTGGGACTCACCCTCAGGAAAAGTTAATTTTGCTCTGCTACTGAGACAATTCGACAAAACCCAAAAAGTCTGAAGGATCGTGAGGTCCCGCTTTCACGGTCTGTATTCATACTGAAAATCAAGATCAAGCAAGCTTTTGCCCTTCTGCTCCACGGGAGGTTTCTGTCCTCTCTGAGCTCGCCTTAGGACACCTGCATTACCATTTGACAGGTGTACCGCCCCAGTCAAACTCCCCACCTGCCACTGTCCCCTGACGCCAGAAGCAAGAGCCCGCTCATGAATCCACCCTCAACTCTGTTTCAGGGAGTTTATAGACGCCCGTCGTCTGGGGCTGCGTTAGGGACCCCAACCGCCATCCATAGATGCCTGAGCTCGCATACTATCGAGTGGGAACGACCCCTGCACTGTCCTGCCGTCGACCTGGCAGATCATCGATAGTGTTTCTGGGCCACTGGTACATCTTCCAGTGAGGAAAAATAAAAAACAAATTTGTTAAAAAGTAATACAGAAATGGGCTATGAAACGGCACAACATACACTCCCAAAAACACCCTTAGCAATATTTACCCAAATATAATCACTCAGTCATAATTACATACATCAAATAACTTGATACATGTATGTATTAAATCAACGAACCGCACACACAATCAATCACCGCCCCACTGGGGGGTCCTGTCAGCTTAACCAAGCCCGCCATGCTGTAGCACGGAAAGCCGAATAATGGTAACCATCAATCGGCCCCTGTGTCCAGACCACGTCGGAGCAAATGATGAGCAGGATTCATGACGCCCCAATGGAACTATGGTCTAAATTTAAGGGGACGAAGGCGGGTATGCACCGGCCTGCGCCCGTCTGGAAAACTGCACCGCTATGGATCCGCATCTCTCCGCAGAGTAGCCCATCTCCATTAGCAGGAATTTGTTTGGAGCATGCCACTTCCCCCTCGCTCCAAGAGGGAAACCCCAGAAGCAGACCTCTTTAATGCCAGTATGTGCTGCCTTTACCGCTTCTGAAAAAGGAGAATATTTCCTTTGTTTATAGGCAGCCACATTTGATAATGAATACATCATGATTTCAAATACAATAGCTACGTCAATGACGTGCGCAGTACCGCCCTTGCACATGATGAGATTGGGAACGCCGATCTTTCCATCAGGCATGTCCAGGGACTTTTAAACGCTATGGGCAGGGTTTACGGGACTATGCAATGGTCGCCGGAGTGACCCCACATCGTATGGAGAAGACACAAGTGTTTGTGCTGGTTGGCTCCCCCGGCTGTAGGAAGAGTCGCCATTGTTGGGACGCTATTAGTTCTGGTAGCTTCTACTACAAGCCACTGCGGTGAGTGGTGGGACGGCCTAGGCAACTGCCTTTAAATCTCCTACGTGCTTGGTGTAGTATCTCCATGGCTTTTTTGAGATCGTTGCGTTTACCGTCTTGACTTGGTTCATATATATATATTAATTCATATTCATATATTGCCAGAAAGACGAGAGCCTCCGCTTTCCATTGTTCTGGTTTAGTCCTGGTTTAGATCTGGCTCCCTCTAGTGGACAAAGAGCTTTACACCTGTTGCAGGGGAGTAACAATTGTTAATAACAAATACATAATAAATAAAGGAATAGATAAATAAAATAATAAGCTTAAGAATGTGACTGATGATTTGACGATATGTGATGTTGGTTATAATAATGGTAATCATTATTATGATATTAAACATCAAGAGTACTGAAAACAACGATAATAATCACAGTAATAATATTTAAGATAATAATATATTGTTATACTACGTCAATTGGAGCTTTGGATACTGTGGAAGTGTTTATCAGTTAAAAAGTACCCGTCGGTGCCGCGCAAAGCCAATACTATATTTATTTATTTATTCAGTGTTTGTCATTATGGGAAGATGAATATACGGCTGGGAAGCTACAAATGAATTCCCGCTCTGTCTAGTGCTTGCTTCTTTTTTTTGTCTTGTCAGACTTTTTCTTTTTGACCTCCTGCTTTGCTGTGCTCCTGAAAATACTCAAAATGGAATTGATTATCTGGTCGCTCAGCGCTGTTGACAACATTTTCTCCCTAAGAGAGGCACCGGGGGAACCTACCTGCCATTCCATCACGTGACCACGTGTACTGTGTCTTGTTATGTTATAATACTGTTGTGTTTGTGTATGTATGCCTTTGCAAACTGTATTTAACTTTCTGGAGAGCGTGTGGCGGCGCTGACAAATAGCTGCGGCCCCAGAGGCTTGCTCCAAACACAATTTCGCTGTACTTTTTTTTTGCATGTGGCGATAGATAGAGTTTATTCAGACATTATATATATATATATATATATATATATATGACAGACATATGCTGCTCCCCTTCTATCACTGTGATTAATATAATTAAATACTCTATATCTCCAATCAGTTTATAGCTGTTCTCAAGTTGTCCCTCTCTCCCGCTCCCCTCTGGGGGAGTGGGGACTGTTTCAGATGCCTGGCTGCTGGCAGATGTCCCAGTGATGATTAGATAGCTGACCCCATCTGTGCTCCTGTCCCGACCTGTGTGCCCTCAACCTCACCTCTAAGGATTTCCCGGATCTCCCTCAACCCACTCACCTGTCTGGATGAGGCCACCTGCTGCAGCCTGGATCTCCCGGACCTATCTTGCCCCACTCAGCTGTCTGGATGAGGCCACCTGCTGCATCCTATGGACTACCTCAACCTATCTCACCCACTCTCGTCTGGATGAATCCTTACAGAGCTGATCTATGATCCTATAGATGAGCTAATGAACTAACTGTTGACACATTGCCTGTCCGTCCTGGGAGAGGATTTCTCCTTCAATATGGGCTCCATAAGGTTTCTTCTTTTTTCCCGTAGCTGGGTTTTTTTAGGAGTTTTTCCTTACCGAGAAGGAGGGTCTAAGGACAGCAGTGTTCTGGGTCTGTTTAGTTTAGTGTAGTTATTGTTTGTGCTGATTGTGTGTTAAGTCTGATTGTGTGTTTGTTTGATCAACTGTTTGTGAAGCCTTTGAGGCGGCTTTGGTTGTGATATTGGGCTGTACAAATAAACCTGAATTGAATTGAACATATAACAAAATTAGTCATTGTATAAATCAAAACCATTTCAACCAAATTAGGCGGTTTCTTCCTGGGTGGATTGCTTAGTCTGCCACTGTAGGGCCACTGTCTCCTTCCTGGACAGTTGGTTTCTCCACATTGTGGACTTTGCCAAAGAATAGCCCTTAGGAGGAGAAACAATGATATTGTTTCCTTCATATTTGCTGTCGAGCTCCGCAATGACATCTGCTTTTGTTCCGTCTCTTCTTCTGTTTGAGGTGGTGCATTGCCTGCCATTGCAGGGCTGCTGTCCAATTCCTTGGGCTGCAGTTCCTGCACACTGTGGGTTGTGTACCTTTTCGGAACTTGGCATTGTACTGAAACCTCAAGGAATTAACGGATTGAATCCATTTCTTCGGGCCTCTGGTCTGATTCTACTTATTCTGCTATGAATAAAGCCTGCTGCGCATTTAACTACCTTGCAGTGTCATCTTTGCCTGGTTTTGGCCATGAATGTGGCCACTTGATAACATTGCATGTTCTGTTCTCTTGTAGGTGTTGCAGATTAGGCTAAGGATAATGCCAACTTAGCCTTTGACTCACCAGGTCTTCTGTCTTTGTTCCAGACTGGTGAGTTTATGAGCCCTCCGGAACCATGGATACCTCTCGCTTGTCTACCCCAAGGAGGCCTCCCAGATTAACATGCAGAGCAACCTCGAGCTTACCTATGGGGCGACCTGATGGCACCGCGGTTATGCGAGTCCTCCAGCCTCCCTCCACCGATGTGCCTGAAGTCTCCCCATCAGGAATTGTTCACACTCCCCTCCGAGGGGCTCGGTCTGTTGGTGCAAGGCGGTCACTGTTCCCTCAGCCCAGCCCCGCTGTCAAGGTTCTTTTTATGTCGATGGCTGGTCCTTGGAATCATCTGGGATATAAGGCCCGAGCATTCCCTAGCAATGTCTGGGTGGGCTTAAGGGCTCCCTGGACTCTGTATCAATGTCCCTTGTGCCTTGCTAATCTTCGGAATATCCGCAATGCAAGGTTGCACTACCTCATGGCGCATAAAGCAAAGAAGGTTCTACTGCTGTGCAACCAATGTGGCTATAACGCCTCTACGATTCAACAATTATATGGATATGCAGCGTTCTGCGGAGCTCCTAAACATCACACTGCAAATATGGGAACTGATCGTTGTGGTCACTGCTCCAAGACCTTTAAAACTAAGAGGGGTCTTTCTCAGCACACCCGTAGGGCTCACCCTATGGTATATGTAGAAAGACTTTTGGGAAAACACTCGGATAGTCCAGGAACAACACAGCTCCAGCCTAAGCTCAAACAAAGGAGACTGTTGGGACAAGACTATGTTGGCTCGGACGCAGATACCTCGACCAACGCTCTGATCGCCTCTCTACTTACCCCTACGACTGGAACCAAGAGGGTGAAGGGTGTCAGGTCAACCCCCGTGAGGAGTCTCGGCCCTGAATCAGACTATTCAAGTTCCAATATTAATAATGGGACTAGGATTTTCCTCATGCGGTTAGGGTCCTTTCTTGTGTCAGGTCGAACAATGAGCAATCACTGGAAATCGGATAATGACTTCC
>CM036239.1:516065-651065 GCA_020698575.1 Bostrychus sinensis
ATCCCTTTCCTGAATAATGTCCAGACAGGAGTGTCCAAACAAGTTGCCAAGGAGGTGCTTAGGAAGAACTAAGTATCTCATATTAGCAATGCTGGTAACTACAAATATGCATTTCTTAACTGTTTATTAACAAGGCTTTTTTTTCACAGCTATGACACTCTCCGAGAGGGGACTCTGTCCATCCCAGAGGTCGTGGCAGTGCTGACCAAGGCCAAGAGAGACTTCTTGGCCATCATGGGGAAGCTGTTTCCGTCCTCTGACACAGGCAGAAATGCTACTTTGCCTCAGTTACCTTGAGGCAGTAGTCATGCTGAAACACGCTCAGCGGCCATCTGTTGTGGAGAATATGACTGTAAGTATCAACTTTTGCAAACGTTTTATTTATATTTTCTTTTTCACAGATGTCAGTGGATTCACAAACTAACAAATACATCTTTTGTTTGTCTGTTGTAGGCCAGTGAGTGGACTCAATGGACCAGGTTTGAAAATCATGCTGTTGTGGGCGTTAAAGAGCACAAGACCTCGTCGACTCAGGTGGCCAACTTTGCTCTTGATGAGGAAGAGGAGATGGTAAGATTTTAAATGTTTTACCTCAGTTTTATATGCCTTGAAAAGTGTCAATGTAGCTGGAGTGAAGCCAGATTTTAATTGCTATGTTTCTTTTCACAGTGGTTTCACGAGTACTTTGTGAAGGTGCGCCCACTGCTGCTCAGAGGAAGAGGAGGAAAGAAGAGAAAGCATTCTGAAGATGAAGATGATTCTTCAGGGAGGCACTTTTTCATCTCCTCCATGGGAAGATCAATCTACAATGCCTGCAATGACTTAAAGCAGCTGCATGACAAGTAAGTTAAACTAAATTAACTGCCTACCTGGTTTTCCATGACTCTTCTTTTTTTTTCAAGCTTTTTTCTACCATTTTGAAATTCTGGATAAATGTTAATGAATACATGACCTTTTTCAGGTATGGCCTCCCAAAGGTCACCACACAGATGGCGAGGCGAGCATATGAGACTGCAGCACACAAGACCATGCCAGACCGTGACAAAGCCATGGTGGCAGACTACCTCGCCCACAGCTCAGCCACTGCGGACAAGCACTACCACAAGAAGGATTCGAGCAGTGTGGTGATGGCTAGTCTACTTCTGCGGAAGCTCCATGGTGATGAAGAGTGAGTATCTGTCTATGCTTCCATTACAGCATTTTATACATGTACTCATTTTTTTATGTTTGCTCAACTTCTAGACACGCACAGGGAGAAGCTGCCACCTCTTCTCATCCATACATGGATGACCAGGTTGCCTACAACTCGTTTGTTAAGGCACATCCTGTGACTCTAGAAGGTGCTCCTCCCAAGAAGTCTCTGGCAGGAGCACACGAGCGTTACTGTTATGACCGCTGGCGTGCTCAACAGCTTGAGCTCAGAGTGCAGCATGTACTCGGTGAGTCTCTTTGTTTTCCTTAACCCGAGTAATGACTGTAATATATAACATGTCCACCTACTGGTTGTGTAAGCTCATTGACTAATTTCTGTTATTTATTTATGCACAGAACAATTTGGACGGCAGCAGCCTTCTGAATCCAGGGTGAGAAGCTGGATTGAGAAGCAAGGGTGGACTGCCAATCTACCCGACGCTGCACTTATCCTCAGCCAGTGGAAGCCCTCCGGGAGCATAGAAACTGCCCTGGACTGCCGTGCCGTGCAGAAGATACGCCGAACACAGAAGTGGAAGGGCCTTTCTGTGGTGGACATTGAGGGCAAGGGAAGGGGGGTTCTGACCACCTGACCCTTCACCGCAGGGGAGGTAGTGTGTGACTACCACGGCACAGTGATGACAAGACAGGAGGGCTTAAAAATCCACGAGGCTACAGTGGGAAAAGAGACTGGCTCTATGTTCTTTTATAAATGTGGACAAGCGAGCATGTGTGTGGATGCTCATCAGGAGGACTGTTTGTGCCATCCTGGAATGCAGACATATGGCAGACTCATTAATCACTCCTCTAAGAAGGCCAATTTGAGGCCAAGACTTTTTAGTCGTGATGGGAATGATGTCATTCTTTTTATGGCCTCACGTGACATTCGTGTCAATGGAGATTTTATTTAATTATGGCGTCCAAAAAAAATCCTTTGCTGGTTAAGGATTAGACTTTGAGTGGATGTAATTGTTTTCAACTATGTAAATATTGTTTATATTGTAAATAAACTGATGTTGACTAAATTACTTTTGTGCATTTTTTATAATAATCACTTCCAGTCAAAACCATCCATTTTCAATGTTGCTACACAAGGTACTAAATGGTGTTAATTTTCAAAATATCTACTTTTTTGGTAATACTCTCTTTGGTCTAGTTTTGTTTTATTTCATTCTTTTAAATTATTAAAAATAACTAAGTCCCTCAGGGCCTATGGTAGTTTTTATCTGGTCTGGTCTGATCTACATTCTCTTTGGTGATTTTTTGTTTTATTTCATCTTATTTTATTTTTTTAATAACTCAATCTCCATGGCTTATGGTACTCCAGTAGCATGTTTGTAGTGGTGGGGGATGGTGGGTGAATGGCCACCTAATTTGCAAAAAAGTTTTTAAACCTTTGGCTCAAAATCTGGAAGAAATTGTACTAAATTAGGCACTTTAAAATGAACCCAAGCTGAGTAACCTACAAGTATTAGTTTAGGAGAAATTCTATGAAATATATATATACATGAATTAATGCATTAAAAATCATCTTTTTACATATCAGCTGTTTTGTACACAATGCCTAAACCACTGTACCCCCATGGCACAGAGTCTGTGTGGTGGCCGTTCACTCACCAGCCCCCACCAGTCTGAGCTGCTCCATTCAAAAGTGTCCTCTCAATCTAAGTGCCAGCAGCCTATTGGATGCAAACTTAGCCTAAGAGAAAAAATGATGGCCACTCTTATGACATCATGGCCCTGGGTCTGGAGCCTGTGCTCTGCTTCTCAGAGCTCCCACTGTGGCTGAAATTGTGCCCAGAATAGGCCCTTTTTTCCTGGCTTGCAGTGTGTGACAAGGGGCCTGGGTCTGGAGCAGGACTGAAAGTAGATTTTGGCTTATGCCGGTACTTTAACAAATTATGCCTACATATATATTTTTAATAGCAGAAATAGCAGCTATATGAGGTTAAGAATGAATCTTGACTATAAATGAAAAATATAGACATGGCTTATACAGGGTTTGAAAACAAATCAAACGCACCCTATAAAGGCCAACACACACCGGACGCACGTCAAAAAATATGCCCCTATTGTTTTCTATGAGGCGCATGGCGGTGGTTGAAAACACATGGCCCCCGTACTTCTGCAGTAACAAAGATGGTTCTCTGCTCTGTGTGACACAGACACACAGCTGTAAACACTGAGGGACAGTAGCTGCTGCTCGGGGGGACACAGGCAGCAGCTCCCGACTCCTGCTGCAGTCAGAGCACGGGGAAACTCCTTTCTGTTGCTAACTTGCTAACAACCTGCTATAGACAGGGGCGGCTCCAGACAAAATCAAAAAGCAAAATATAAATTACCATTAGTATTAAGCAACAGTTCTGTCTAGACCAGTGGTGCCCAACCTTTTTCGGCTTGCGATCTACTTTTAAAGTCATCAAGGCCAGGAGAGCTACCTTTATTTATTTTTTTTACCCCTCATTTCTATTAAACATGGTGGGAATTTATCAGGGTTATTATTATTGCAGTGGAACATGAAAATAAAAATAGAAATTTAATAACTTAAATTTAACTTCAAGAAAGTCACATTTTATTAAACTAAAATGATAAACATTAATTATCAACTCAGGACAGGAAAAACTGAATCTGATAAATGTAGCATTTTTGTCAGTGATATTTACAACACTCCATTATTTCCTAAAATAGCTGATTATTATGGATTATAATAGGCCTACTATATTTATAATTATGCCTGAATTAAACTGCAGTATCAACGCAGCTTATCATCAAAGCGCAGCATTATTTTAGCAACACCGATGATTGACAGGAGCTCCATGGTAACCAGGGCAGGGCTTGTGAGACTTCCACAGAGTCAGCTCTCTTGACCCACGGAAACAGCAAGCTCCTGAAGAACAAAATTAAAGCAAACAGGTGACATACTTCAGGTTCTAACTCTTTCCTCACCTGTCTCCTCCCTGGTACCGCTGCCTCTCCTCCTGTGCGTGCGTGCGTGCGTGCGTGCGTGCGTGCGTTCAGAGCGGCCGCGGAGCGCGAGCCGCCCGCAGCCTTCACAACAGAACTGAGATGAAAGCAGAAAGAACTCTGAGTTTTATTAAGTTGCTTGTATTCGGTTTAGTTCGTAGCTTGCGCGGTTTACTCGCGCTTCTGCGGTGTTTCGTGTTTTAGAAAGAATAGGCTCGTTCGAGATGAGCTAGACCTGCGCAGTTTTGATCGGTGTCGGTCTGTGCGCAGACATATCAGCTGTTTTGTACAGTCATCTTTAGTGTTAAACAAGTACAGTACATTTAAAAATACTCAGTAAGACTACACCACGTCATCTGACAAGGTTTAGAGGTTGCAATGAGGCTGAACTATGTGTGAGACATGCAAAGTTAAAACAAAATCACAAACCGCTTTTGGTACATCGAATATTGTACGTAATACATTTTTACCTCTGCATTTAAGCTCGAAGCGGACAGAAAACCAGGTGGGGGACCTAATTTGCAATAAAACATGTTAACTGCAAGAAAAAAAAGTTTTTAAAACTTTGGCTGCAAATCTGGAAAAAAAGTTTACTAAATTAGGCACTTTAAAATGAACTCAAGCTGAGTAACCTACAAGTATTAGTTTAGGAGAAATTCTATGAAATATATATACAGGAATTAATGCAGTAAAAATCATCTTTTTACATATCAAAAAATCTAATTTGTGATAACACTTGCCTCTCCTGTGCTGCTGTGAGAAATGACTGCCGCACTCATTTGAGCCCTTAATAAAGCTTTTCAAAGTGTTTTTTTTTCTATTAATATTACAGAAGTCATGCTGTTTTACTGCCTATGTCATGAAAATGCCCTTTCACAGTTATTCCCATGCACAGTCAGGAAACCCAAGTCTTTAAGAGGTCAACACAAAATTTACTAATTACTATGAAATTAACGTCCTATTTGTTATGTCATTTTCCCTTGGCATAGTGACAATGGAGAACATTTGTGACAAACCGGAATATCAATGAATTTAATACAATTAATAAAAAGTGACTCTTTTCTCCTTTTCCCTTGGTTATTCTGACAATTAGTTCACTTTTTGACACTCACAATACTTTATTTTTTATGGCTCTGAAAAAAGTATAATCATAAAGACTACCTGCTTTTTAGGTGGGACAGTGGCTGGACCAATTACTCGTTAAAAGAAAAAAAAAAGAAAAAAAAATGGCAGGACTTCCGCTGTCTCCCCCACCATACTCTGCCCCTCTTTTCCCCTTTGTGGAGGAAGAGGAGGTAGAGGATGACACCTCCTCAGATCTTGAGGTAAGTAGTTAGTTAGTAGTTAGTAAAGGCCTCGATACCAAGGCGACTCCCAGACTGCCACCGATAAGACGGAGCGACAGCTCGTCTCTTCTCGTCTCCTCTCGTTCCCTCCCGTTTCCTCACGTCGCATGACCTTTTTCCCTCTTCATTCACCGAAGCGACACCCGACCTAAAGATCGTGTCTTGCACATGCGTGTGATGTAATTACCCCCCCAAAGCGGCAGATGGCGCTAGCCAGTGAACAAAGATAAACGGAAGTGTTTGTGGAGTACATCTGCATGTAGCGCGCCTTGGTCTGCACTGTTCTCAGCTTGTTTGAACATTTGAGAAGCGTGATCATGGCCGGTTTGGACATTGTTTTGTGTGGATTATGGTTAGGGTTAGGCATGTAGCCTTGTGTCCAGCAAGTACTTCTGTGTCCGGCAAGTTAATCTAACATTAATCCAACATTAATCCAACATTAATCCAACATTAATCCAACATTAATCCAACATTAATCCAACATTAATCCAACATTAATCCAACATTAATCTAAAGAACCGAATTGAGTTGCAAAACTAATGTTGCAAACACTCTAGCCAGTAACCCAAAATGGCCCTGGCAGTAGCCCTAGTCCATTGGATGCCATCTTCAGCTGTGATGAAATGTTCTTGTGGCAACTGTGGCAAATAGGGCATGTTACGCCTGATGTAGTCATTTAGAAGTCGCAAATTCGCCTTATGAGCTGTAGACAACTGGTCTGAAAAATTTAGCAGTGGAATGTACAGCTTGGCATACGGAAAGCGACGTTTTGCTACACGTAATGCCGTCTGTAACTGTTTCACTGTAGTCTCACGTATCTTCTGTAGTCTGCAAACAATGCCAAAGGACAGCACCACATGTGTTACAGGACTGTTAACTACTGCGAATTGCAAGACGTGTGCTGCGTGTCTAAAAGTGGCGTCTGGGAAACTCTCCACTTGCAAATCTGGAATGTTATGTGAATGAATTTTCGCCAGATTTGAGTCTCCAATGAGCAGTATCCTGCCGTTGACTTCCAGTGACCACTCTACTAACTTTCTTTGTGTGTCCTTGTGACGTGTGACTTTGTATTGACCTCTACTAACATCTACTGACAAAAGTGAAGATGAAGTCTGATCAACTGAAAACAGTCCAGACGAAATGTCCTTGTCCCAGGGAGAGTCAAACAAAAGTGGTGAATAGACCTGAGCTGGGGTCGAGGCCTGCAGGGCCACGGCCGAGGTCTGTGTAGCTTGAGGTAAACTGGCATCAAGCTTGTTCTCTGGCAAAACATTAGACTCAGTAGTACAAGTTCTGTGTACTTGTCTCTGTTCTCTTGGAGGCTGTGCCCCAGGTAGAGGCACAGAGAGACAACGCCTTGTCTCGTGACTCTTCCCTGCCTTGTGGCACAATAGGAGACACTTGAAAGTCTGGCAGTGGCTTATGTCTGTCCACTGGGAGGGCCTCAGGGAGAATCTGAGGGACCTCACGTGTAACTTCCACAGGGCGAGGAGCTGCAAGCACCTGTGGCTCCAGCAAGGCTACTGGTGTTTGTGAAGGGACATTGTGAGTCGCATGTACTTGTGCGTGAGCAGTACGAGTTGTCTGTTGTGCAAAAGGCTGTGCTTGTGCAACTTGGCATGATTGAGAGCCTGGGTCAGTGTGTGGAGTTGGGACTGACTGGGCCCCACCACTGTCTGGTGTGAGAGCCTCAGAAACCAGATCATGGGCCTGTTGAATGACGTGGTCCGTTAACCTGGGAAAATTACGTTTAGCCCAACGTACTGCCACATCAAACGCTGAATGCCAATCTGTAGTGTCCATAGACTGGAGGTCAGTTAACACAGAACATAACACTGTCTTGTAATGCTCTTCCAAAATTTGTAATGCGGTGCCGCTGCTCTGTTACTTGAAGAAGATAACTTTCCGCACGGAATTGCAAAAAATGCAAAAATGGTGACAGTACGCTGCCACAGCGGTTTTCACCTCTCGTCACTCCGTCACTTCCGCTAAAATTCCCGTGAGCTGATTGGCGCGGCAGCTGTAGTGCTAGGCCTATCAGAGCGCTTCGTGCCAAAGACCAAAGATGCCAATTCAACAACAACAAGGCCAATCGACAGGAAACTGGTCAGACGGCCTCCGCCCTGGAGCGATGGGGGCAGACGGCGCATACAGATCAAAAGGACGGAAATGAGTGACGTGGAAGAACCGTAAAGACGGCTTCAGATGGGCGATCGTCGCCTTGGTGTATGGAGGCCTTAAGTAGTTAGTAGTAGTAGTAGTAGTTAGTTTATAATATATACTTACACTTTGAATTGCTCTGTGTATGAATTGTGCTATACAAATAAACTTGCCTTGCCTAAAGGGCGAGTACCCCCAGCACCTCCTCCTCCTGTGGCCCCTGCTGGTCAACCCTCCTCCCTACAGCCCTGAGCCTCATCCTTTGGGTCCTCCTCCTCCCTACTCTTCGGGGGGCTCTGGAGGAAGTCCTCCGCTGCCCTACAGCCCCTACATCGGGACTCCACCCCCGCAAAGCCCCCCACCTCCCTATGGGTCTGGAGGGGAGAGCTTGAGCTCTGACTCAGAGTCAGGCTCCTCAGGCTCCTGGGGGACGACTTCCACAGACTGGATCTATGTAAGTACCATTTGACTGCTCAGTTTGTATTTATTCTCATTAAAATATGTCTGGATAATTTTTTTTTTCTAATTAGTACCCACTGGAATCAGAGCCCTCATCGCCCTCACTGTCCCCTCTGGGCACCCCCCGGGGCACCCCCCCACCTGAATACTAAAAAAATATAATTTTTTTGTGTATTTAGTTTAATGTTCGAGTGTTTTGTTTTGTGTTGTTCTTATAAATAAATAAAAAATTGTTCAGGAATAATTGTGTGCTGTCCCATTTGTCCTCACCTTTTGTTAATTGGTATTAAATTCATTTAAGTTCCCATTTGTCCAGAAGTGACCTCTTTGTCAGGAGAAATGATAAAAGGGTCACTTCTTGATTTCTGATAACCAGATAACAGATAACCAGCACATCAAATGAAAGGTGGCAGTCTTCACTTTAAAATGAACCCAAGCTGAGTAACCTACAAGTATTAGTTTAGGAGACATTCTATGAAATATATATACAGGAATTAATGCATTAAAAAAAATCATCTTTTTACATATTAGCTGTTTTGTACACAATGCCTAAACCACTGTACCAGCTCCAGGTTCATTATGACATATACAGAAAAATGTTGAATGTTTTCAATCAAATTCTACGTAGAACAAGGGAAAGGTATTTTTCTGAAATTATTACAAACTGCAGTAACAACTCTCGTGTCCTGTTTGCTACAGTAAACAGGTTAACAAACCCCCAGCTCCATTGCCTTCAGAACTAATTTCCACATCTAAGTGCAATGAGTTTGCAAGACTTTTTAATGACAGGGTTCAGAGAATTAAACATGCTATAAACTCCACAACACATAACAACTCTGCAGCCATCCAGACTCAGAGCTGACACACTTCACCCCTGTCACTGACAAAACCCAGAGATCTCCAGTCTGAGTTCATCACTGCTGCCTTGATGTGTTACCCACTAGATTTCTAAAATCTGTGCTGAGCAGTTTGTTACCTCAGCTTTCTCATTTAGTGAACATCTCATTGCAATCTGGGACATTTCCAAGGGCCTTGAAAACTGCTGTTATCAAACCTCTCCTAAAGAAGAGCAGTCTTGATGCCACAGTACTGAACAACTATCGGCCCATATCAAACCTGCCATTTTTAGGTAAAGTCCTTGAGAAAGTTGTATACCAACAACTTACTGACTTTCTTCTGCGGAACAACTGCTTAGATGATTTTCAGTCAGGTTTTAGGCCCCATCACAGCACTGAGACTGCTCTTATCAAGGTGACTAATGACATCTGCCTGAACACCGACACAGGCAAAGTCTCTGTCTTAGTTCTGCTGGATCTGAGGCTGCTTTTGATACAGTTGACCATGTGATCCTGTTACAAAGATTAGAGGACTGGGTGGGTATTTTTGGTACTGCCCTAAAATGGTGTAAGTCCTATCTTGAAGACAGGAAGTACTTTGTTGAAATCGGTAACTGTGTTTCAGACCAAATGGCCCTGACCTGTGGAGTGCCCCAGGGGTCCATCCTGGGACCTCTTTTGTTCAATGTTTACATGCTCCCTTTAGGCCAATTAATAAGCAGCAATAACATATCCTACCACAATTATGCAGATGACTCAGATTTACATCTCACTGACAGCACTGACCTGAGGATTCACTCTGTCACTGCATCCAACAGATCAATGAGTGGATGAGAAACAACTTTCTCCAGCTAAACACAGACAAGACTGAAATAATCATCTTTGTCCACAGAAACAAAGACAAGGTGTCTGTAGTCACCTCGAGTCTCTTTCACTAAAACCAAGTCAGGTTAGAAATCTCGGGGTAATCATGGACTCTGACTTGAACTTCAGCAGTCACATTAAATCTATAACATCATCAGCATTTTACCATCTCAAAAACATTGCCAGAATCAAAGGTTTACTGTCTAAACCAGACCTAGAGAGACTTATTCATGCGTTCATCTCCAGCAGGTTAGACTCCTGTGACACTGCTCACTGGACTCTGAAACAGACTTATTCTGTTGCATTGCAAATTAGGAAACCATTCACCCACCAGCCCCCACCAGTCCTCGGTGCTTAAGTGGGGGTTTCATGAGCAGGCATTTTGGGCAGGGCCAGGTGTATTTAAGGGCACAGATGGACTTACCTTTCAGTAGTTGTTTTTCCTTTCTGAAGAACACCTGCTACATTTCTCGTTGCCTTTTTGATTTGGATTTTTTTTCTGAAAAGATGGCCTCTGATCTGTAAGTTTACAGTTTGGTTTTCCATCTGTCTTTGCCTAGCTACCTTTCTTTTTTAGTAAAAGTGTGTTCTAACTTTTGCTATATTTGTATTGGTTTGATTGAGATTTTAGCTTAAGACCAGCAAAGCTTGCCTTTGAATTACTTCATGCTTTTATTTATACTGTCTGTTTTCTTCCTTTCTCCCAGTAAATAGGACCCACCTCCTCTGTCCTTTTTGCAAGAAGACTCATTCGAGTCTTCCTACGCATCTGGTGAGGACATGCATGAAGACAGCCTCAAAAGAGGACGTCTCCCGTGTAGTGGAAGAAGCCAAGAAGGAGGCCCACGAGCTGCTCAGAGTGGGACGAGTCTGGAAGTACAGGGACATCAAACTGATCCTGGACAGCTCTGACCCTCTTGGCAGGTATGATTTATGTTTCAGTGTTTCTTTTATTATTTTTATCATTTCCTTTTTTTTCTTGTCATACAAACACAATGTTAGGTTACTGAAATCATTGCATTGAGGCTGACTGTTGTACATTTCCTAGCATTTAGTAAAACAGTGCTTCACAACTGATAGGGTTATATTTTTATATCATATTTCTCATCAAATTTGACTTTACTTACTTTACTGAAAGTAACCAGCCCTTCTGCTGTTGTGTTGCAAATTAGGTGGCCTTCCTCTCACCATCCCCCATCAGTCTTAGCTGCTAAATTTACCTGTGCACACACCTCTGGAGTGTCTGTGCTCTTTACATGTGCAGTAACTCAGAGCATTGCAAGAAAACTAAATTTAAATATGCTTTTATTTCTGCAAGGATGATTAAGGAGCTTCAGGACAGAGGCAACGCTGTGCATGAAATCCCTGCTGAAGAACCAGCTCCCAGTCCACCAGCACCCACTCTTCCTGCACCCGTTCCACCTGCACCAGTGGAGAAGGCCAGTGAGGGAGACTCTGAGAGCTCTGCAGATCTCTATCAGTGGTAAGGGTTTACCTTCCTTGCTTTCTCACATTTTTTTAAAATGTGTCATGGTTCATTTGTGTTTATAATGTTTAATTATTTTTCACAGTCCTGATAGAACCAGAGCCATGACTTCATTGAGGGAGACAATGAAGTCCACAGGCTTGTATCAGAAGCACTCCCTTGATCATCCTCTGCTGTGTGGTTTCCGCAACTGGTTAAAGAATGACTTATCAGCAACCACAAACAGGAGGTAAGAACATCAATATTTCAAAAGTTTTACTCCATTGCATAAGAGCACTCCATAATCCATTTACATCTCTCCATAATTTGATTTAATTACAAGTGGAAAATGTTGCTCGCTTTATGTATTTCATGAATCAGCAGCAGCCCACTCTCCAGTTTGTGCGTTTGTTACTTAAGAATTTTTTTAGTCGACTACTATGTGCACACTAGTCGAGTCGACGCAGACTAGTCGATGACGTCATCGTGAATAAAAAAAAATTTATTGAAATGCAGTAATTTTCCAATTTATTAGAAAAATGCAATTTATGAACACCTGGCCAGGGTAACAAACAGTTAATAACATTATAAATTCTTGAACTTATAACTTAAAGTATTTTAGTAAGTAAGTAAACTTTATTTATATAGCACCTTTCACAGACAAAATCACAAAGTGCTTTACAGAGTGCAAGTAAAAACAAATCAAGTGCAAAACAATGAACATTCAAACAGGTAAATAAGACAATGAGTAAAATAATTAACTAAAAGCTTGTCTGAATAACAGTGTCTTCAGTTGCTTTTTGAAGGAATCAACAGAGTCGGCCACACGGAGAGACAGGGGCAGGGCATTCCACAGTCTAGGGGCTACTGCTTGAAAGGACAGGTCTCCTCGAGTTTTAAACCAGGTCTTAGGGACCTTCAGGAGGTTCTGGCCCGAAGACCGGAGGGAGCGACCAGAGGAGTAAGGAATCAACATTTCTGAGATGTATTCAGGGGCCTGTCCATTAAAAGCTCTAAAAGTCAAGACTAAAATTTTAAAATCAATTCTAAAATTTGACAGGTAGCCAGTGTAAAGAAGATAAAACCGGTGTAATGTGTGCCCTTCTGTTGGTTCCTGTTAAAAGCCTCGCTGCAGCGTCTGGACCAACTGCAGACGAGTGACTGCAGCTTTGTTAAAACAAGTAAAAAGAGAGTTACAATAATCTAAACAAGAAGAAATAAAAGCATGGATAATCAACTCCAGGTCAGATTTAGATAACATAACACTCAGTTTAGAGATAGTTCTCAGATGGTAAAAGCAGTTTTTAACCAAATGTCTAGAATGGCTGTCCAGGGACACTGACCGATCAAATAGAACACTAAGGTTTCTGAGACTGGGCTGGGAGGAGGAGCCCAGAGAACCCAGGTGATGTTTGATAAAAGGAACGTTCTTCTCAGGAGCAATGATCAGAGTTTCAGTTTTCCTATAATTTAATTGAAGGCTGTTATGAGCAAGCCAGTCCTTAATGCAAGAGACACAATTTAATAACTCTGTTAACTTATATAACTCTGAGTCATTGAAGGAGCAGTACAATTGGATGTCATCAGCATACAAATGGTAAAACACATTTTTAAAACTGCTTATAATTTTTCCAAGAGGGCAGACGTACAGAAGGAACAGAATTGGGCCTAGGACTGAGCCCTGAGGGACACCATGTAACAAGGGAGTGACTTCAGACATTATGTTATTCACAAACATGGCAAAAGTTCTATTGGTTAAATAAGAGGAAAACCATGAAAGAACAGTCCCAGAAATTCCTAACTCATTTTGCAGTCGACATAAGAGTATTTTGTGGTCAACTGTGTCAAAAGCTGAGGACAGATCAAATAAAACCAATACACTGTACTGACCAGAGTCTGCAGCCATCAATATGTCAATCAATTTAGTGCAAAAGTAATCTTTGCAGCAAACAATTACACTATAGCACACTCAGCACTCCTACTCACTGTCCCAATCCTCCTCCTGCTCAGTCACCTTTTTAGTTTTACTATCCATATTTTCATGAAGAAAAATAAGGATATCCACGTGTGCTGGGTGAAGGCTAGCGCGCTGTCTTGTTATAGTGTTCCCGGCGAGTGAAAAAATCCTCTCGCTCGTTGCTGGAACAGCAAGGTAGGTTTTACAGAGCTTGGCCAGCCGTGGGAAGTGCTTCTGGTTGCGGGCCCACCATTGCAGTGGGTTATCCATAGTGGGAATGTGGGGCACAAGCAAATATTTTCGGACCTCCTCCGCTGCTGTGCACGTGTGCTCCGTGTTTTTCCCACTGGAATAGATTGCGCCAAACAGCTGCTCAAAATCTTGTCCACGCCGAGCCTTCTTTCCATCTCGCTCCGAGTCCGAGGGTCTATCCTCCCCACCTACAACAAAACATTATCCTATATGAGCTATTATCACCACATCTGTAAATATTGTCACCCGTTTATGAAATGCGTTTGTGCGCAAAATCTGCACATCATGCGAGTTACAATAGCCTACTGTGCACATTTTAGCGCCCTTTTGTTAAGTAACAGAACCAACTCTTGTTGCTATGTTATTTTTATTTTTAAATACTTTACCGTTTATCCCAGGGCCGCCTGGCGTGCAGTAGGAGGTTTTGAATAAGGGACAGTGTAATCAAAGCAAAATTGAAATGTAGTATATCCTTTAAAATACTGCATTTAATTATTTTTACTTAAAAGTACTTTTATTTAGAGGAATTAAACAGATCCCAGCCTGTAAGCCTAAATCATATAGGACACGGTGGTTTTTATTTTTTCGCAGACTATTCTCTTCAATTGGCTACTGTGCAAAGATAATTTCTTTTAATTATTATTTCCCCACTAAAATATCCACTGATAAAAGACACAATTTATACCGGGTATTGCTATGAATGTGGACAGTACGCTATTTAAATTAATTTCAGAGGGCTGCGCCAGCCTTAAAGGTGCGCCTAATTTAGTCTGATAAAGGCAAGGTAAAGCAGGGCGAGGCAAGGTAAAAGCAGTTATGATAAACAAATTCCTTTAATAGGCTACATCATAGGATTTTTACATTTGAGCTATTACGCACTTGTTGCTGTATGCGGCTTCTCTTTTTCCCTCTGAAATAAATTTGAGGTGCTTGAAGCGGGGATCCAGTATACAGGCCACAACAGGGACTGACTTAGTTAAATCCTCAGAGTCCAGTTTGAATCGTGTTTCCAGTTGCCGTCGGACTGTGTTTTTGAAGGCGCATACGGCTGTCAGATCAGAGGCGTCGACACGCAGAGTGGTGTTGACCATGTTCAGTATTATTGGATACAAAAAAGACAGCCCTACGTGCAATTAACTGCACAATATTTCGGTGGCTTTGGCCAAAGGCTGCAGCACGGGAACCAGTTGTTCTAGCAGCTCCCACTGCGATGCTCTCATTGATAGTGCCTTTTGGAGCGCTGGTTTTGTCACGTTTTCATCTGCGAGTACAGACTGGACTGCAATTCTTTGCTCAAAAAGACGCTGGAGCATTACGAAAGTGGAATTCCAGCGGACAGCACAATCATTCTGGAGTTTATTCGCTCTTATGCCAAGACGAAAGCGGCTGACAACTTTCCTCGCAGCATCAGGTAAGACCAAACCAGACTTTATTGCCAACTGAAGTGTGTCCGCTGCACCCTAAATCTTTGGGATACATTTCACATAGCTCCATTGCTAAGTTCATGTTACTGGCATTGTCGTGCACGGCGCAAAACACTTCTATTCCCCATTCCTGAATTATTTCAGACAAACGGCCCGCAATATTTACGGCAGTGTGTCTTTCTGGCATCATTGTTGTACACAGGACACGGGATTTCAGCTCCCAGTTGTCGGTGATGTAGTGTGCTGTTACTGTAATGTACGGCTCCATATTAGAAGATGTACAGAGGTCAGTAGTAAGCGACACACTTTGGCCTCTCATTTCATTTTTCATTTCTTCCCGTAAGGTGTTATACTGGTGCTGTATTGTATTCCACAGTGTGCCGTTTGATGGGAAGTCAGTGAGGTTCAAAAAAGTGCACCAATTGTTTAAAGCCTTCTCCACGCACTGCAGCTAAAGCACTGTGATCCTCGTTAGCTGTGTTCTGCGCCGCCATACTGTTGGTGTCAAAGTGACGTACAGGCCGACTAGTCGTCGTCAAGCAGACGTAGTCGCGTGACAACGTGATAGTCGAATAGTTGACTAGTGCGTGCAACCCCTAGTGTACAAACCTTCGCCTTAGCCTTCACCCTTACTGCAAAAAAGAATTGGGACAGCCCTTTGTCTCTCGTGAATGCGCAAAATGAAGGGCTAGGGCTAAGGCCAAGGGCTAAAGGGTAGAAATGGGACCCAGCCTAAATGAACCAAACCACGTAGGTTCACCGAGCTGATGCACACACGCAATCAAATTCTTTTTCCTCATTTCCCAATATGGTGGAGTACCCCTTACTGGCGTCAAAAAACGATAACAGTTATCAAACTGTAACAGATCTTTCAACATTTCTGTACCTATAACATTACCTTGCACAAGACCTGTCTGACCTTTTTGTAAAGCCATCGACACTTTTGACACAACCTGCTCAACTTCCAACATGTATAGAGCTAAGAATATATATTTAACATTACGTGCAAATCTACCATCCGCGTGCAAGATCCTGTTAATGAAATATCGGCACAAGGTTAAACAGGAACGCCTAGCAGTGTGAAAAGTATTACGTCCTAGGGGGAACTCAACTGGGAAGCATTTTGCTTCATTTTCCTTATCAGAGAGCAAAGCAACCGGATTGTTGCCCTCTGCCAGAGCTAAATTTAATACACCCTCAAAATAGTGATCGAGTGCTTCCTGAGCCATATCTACAGGCATAAAAAACGTATCCTGAAACATACAATGTCGCTGTCTATCATGGAGAAGCTCATCATCTAAATTTTCCACCTGGTCTTCAGTTTCTACATTAATCTCGGCTCCCGTATCCATAGCTTCATCTTCTTTTCTACCAAACTCATTTATCCAGTCTTCATTAAACTGAATATCTAAATAATACTGATTATTTTGTTTAAGATACGCAATCGCTCGCCTTACACGCAATGTGTCTACAAACTGATACTCAGTGTCCTTTATACGCAAGTTTTCGCTTTAGTTTCACGCGCAACAAAGAAGCGTCTGTGTTAGAACGTGGCAACAAATTTGTTGTTTCAACAATGTTAGCTGGAACACACGTAACAGGACCATGAACTCCGTTTTGACCTCCTTTGGGTAAAGCTACCATTTGCATAAATGTAATTGCAAGCGCAACTAAATGCTGTTCTACATTATTCAAACACAACAACTCAGGAGGAATATCATCTAATTCCAAATTGTTGATTGAGCATTCAGGTGGCATTTCACCCCTGCTGAGTTTAGAGTGGCACGTGTAGCAGATCCATAAACTACCTCTAGCTGTATCTAAGACTGGGCATGGCGTTGTACAGTTATCGTCACATTTATGTAAATAGGTCTCCGAGATACACCGATCAGCTAACGCAGCGCTTTTAGTTTTAGCCATATAGTCTTCCTTTCTACAAGGTAAGACCTGGTTCTTCTTTAACAGTTTAAAGCACACGCAACATATATATTCTGGCCCGTCTTCTACTTTAGCTACAAACTGTTTCATGACGAAGTCAAAGTTCTCAGCTTTTTGTTTTATCTGCTTTTGCCTTAACCTGTATCCAGCACTTGTTTTATTTCTACTTTGTTCATTTTTATGGTATTTCTGTTTACTGTGTGCCTTAACTTTCTGTTTGTGCAGTGGATTTGCTCTGTACTTTTGTTTACTTACTGCTCTAATTTTCTGTTTATGCTGCAAATTAACCTTATATTTTTCTATGCTTGCTGCCTTAAGTTTTTCTCTGTATTCTGAATTAATTTTATATTTCTGTTTATATGATTCTTTGTCTCTCTATACTCTACAATGTTTCTGTGTGATTGCTGCCTTGCACTTTTCTCTGTTTCTATATTTTTCTTTGTTTTGTAGGTTGATTGCTGTCTTAACCTTTTTCCTATACATTTCATGGTTTCTATATTTCTGTTTGCTTGCTTCCCTAAGCTTTTCTTGATAAAGTAAATTAAACCTGTACTGCTTTAAAGTATTTTCTTTAACTTTCTCTCTATGTGCATCTTCTTGCCTGTATCCATTTCTCAGTGTTTCATTTATCTCCTCTCTATATTTGGTGTAGGTGTTTTTTAAATGCTTTTTCTTTTTCTTTTGAATGTACTTAGATAATCTATTGTGTTTTAAATGTATATTACTTGCTGGACTAACCTGTGATTTGGCATCTACCTTTTTAGATCTAATATTGTAACTTTCCACAAAAAAGAATAAAAAAACAACCTCTAAATCTACTGGACATTAAGTTAGTTTTTCCTTAAAGACGTGTCAGTGTTCATCCAAACTCCTTCATCAGTTTGAATTTCCAGGAAACAGGAAGTCACTGGCATTAAATACACAGCTGAAGGTCACCTGATCAATCAGTGTGTGACATGCCAGGCCAAAAAAGGCAATGTCACTCCAGCACATGCCATTTCAACAAAATGGCTGCCATTGACTGTGTTGCCAGATAAGATGGTAAACCTCAGCTTATGGTGGTGTTCCTCCTCTGCTCTGGGGAGGAAGCTGCTTCACTCACAAAACGCCGAGGTACAGCCTTTAAGACAGTATTGTAAGTAGCAGACAGCTGATGTCTGACAGAGATGGCCTCCTTTACTGTCTTAACACCACTTGTTGGCAACACAGTCAATGGCAGCCATTTTGTTGAAATGGCATGTGCTGGAGTGACATTGCCTTTTTTGGCCTGGCAGGTCACACACTGATTGATCAGGTGACCTTCAGCTGTGTATTTAATGCCAGTGACTTCCTGTTTCCTGTAAATTCAAACTGATGAAGGAGTTTGGATGAACACTGACACGTCTTTAAGGAAAAACTAACTTAATGTCCAGTAGATTTAGAGTTTTTTTGTGTGTGTATTTGTCAACCTGGATGTGTAAAATAAAAATAAAAAGAACTTACATAGATTAATTGTAACTAGTGATGTCCAAAGGAGGCTTCATGGGGCTTTGAACCCTTTGAGACTACTGTGTTGGAATTTGGTTCATTTCTCGAAGCTTCACTGATTTGAATGTGGGTGTCATCTGCTGGTGCATTGGTTGTACTGCAGCCATGCAAAAGGTTGATGGCCCTGCAAGTGTGCACTTTGAGTTTCGCTGTATTTGTGCACTTTTGTTATTAATTTACCAGAGATGGTAACTTTTACTCTGTATTGTATGCCTCTTTGTTTCTCTTTGTCTTTGTATGTATGTTTGCCAATGAAGACAATAATTTCCCCCTCTTGAGGATCAATAAAGTATATATTTCTAAATAAAACTGAAGCACACTTCAGATCATGTGTTGCTTTTCCTTCTTGCTCCATCCTACCAATATGTAGATGGTTCACTTAATTGTCATCCACCAATGTTAAAAACATGAAGCATGAAATGTTGTCCTCTGGTCAGCATGAAATAAATAAATGAACCATTAAAGAATAGGTGAATATGCAAATAAAAATAGAATATTGACCTAATGATTCTGACAATTATGACTTCATGTATGTATATTCTATATGTTTTATGTACAGGTGTAAAGCTGAAATCGGGGAAAGCTGCAGGAGTAGACCAAGTTATTAATGAGTAAATCAAAAATACTGTAGAGATTTTCCTGCCCATTTACCTTATTTTATTCAATATGATTCTGGACTCTGGTAATATCGCCGAGGACTGGCGGCTGGGCTTAATTGTTCCAATATATAAGAAGAAGGGGGATGTAAATGATTGTAACAACTACAGAGGAATTACTCTCCTTGGCTGTCTGGGGAAATTGTTTACAAACGTGCTGAATGAAAGACTTTGCAAATTTTGTACAGAAAATACTATTTTGAGCAAAAACCAAGCAGGGTTCAGAAAAAACTACTCTACTGTTGACCATATCTTTTTAATAAAACAGTTTGTGTTTTGTGCTAGAAAGAAGAGGCTGTTCTGTGCCTTTATAGACTATAGTAAGGTGTTTGATGGCGTATGGCCAGATGCATTATGGTACAAACTAGGCAAGATGAATATTAAGGGAAAATTCTTTGAGGTAGTAAAAAATATGTATAACAACATAAAATCATGTGTTTTTGTGAATGGTGTCAAATCTGAATTTTTTTAAGTTTAACTGGAGTCAGGCAAGGAGAAAATTTGTCACCACTGCTCTTCTCATTGTGTATTAATGACTTAGGGCCAGATTTATCAAAGGTTAGCTGCACGCTAACTGAATAACATGCACTAAAATTGGAGCAGACGCAGTTGAGATTTGCGAGTCTTACAGGAGCAGGGCAGATTTTGCTCCTATGACCTAATGAATCTGTAAACTGAGGCGTTCTTCCCAGAGTGCGCAAAATTTAAGGTGGAGAAAATGCAAATTAATTCATTTATCACCCGCAATATTATTTATCAAGGCTCACCATGACTTTGCGTGTGAAAATAGCGTATAAATGTAGCACGTTGGAGAAGGACGTGCTAATCTTTTGCACAGATGGCTGCTGTGATTCGTGTGAGACGAAGAAGAAATGAACAAATACGTAGGGTTAGAGTTTGCAGATCTATTTGCCATGACGGATGAAAAAATTATTCACCAGCACTTTCAGCTCTTCTTGGTTAAATTTTTGCTTCTGTTTGTGTTCCACTTCTGCACCTTCCATGACGCAAAACAATACACGCAATGATGCCGTTTAAATAATTCCGCCCCCTCTGTTTGCAGCTGTCACCGACCGCAGTTTGTCTTAGTAATTCACGCGCAACACGAACATTAATAGCAGATGCAGATTTTCTCACTGCACTCGCAGTTTAGCACCGTCTTAGTAAATATGGCCCTTAGAGTCTTACCTGCTTCAAAATGGCTGCCAAGCTTTTGACATTGAGAATCCCACACTAGACATCGATATGAAGCTATTGGTTCTGATTTATGCAGATGATACTATTGTTATGGCCACATCAAAGTCTGCTCTACAAAAAGCCATTGATTTTATGTGAATACTGTGACAAATGGAGGCTGAAAATTAATAGTAACAAAACAAAAATCACAGTATTTGGTAAAAGAAAAATGAAAAGCACTGGACTTAATTTTGTGTGTAAAGGGAATGTTTTGGAAATTGTATCATGCTTCAAGTACCTAGGGCTTTCTTTCAATTACAATGGATCCTTTAAGATTGCTATTAAAGAGTTGCACGACGCAGCTTCTCGTGCCATGTTTGCTGTACTTACTAAAATTCAAAAATTTAATCTTTCGCTTAATGTCGCCCTAGATTTATTTGATAAATTGGTCATGCCAGTTATGCTGTACGCATGTGAAGTGTGGGGATTTGAAAAATTTGACATTCTAGAAAAGTTACATCTTGAATTTTTAAAGCATATTTTGAAAGTAAAAACGTCCACATGCAGTAACCGGGTGTACGGCGAGATAGGGACAGTGGGAATCTCGTTCATCCATTCATGCGTGTCACTAATTAGATGACGAGGCATTTGGCTTGGTTAAGAGTCATGGTTACTTTGACATTCAGAGCCTGGGCAGAGGATCCCCCGTGGTATCTGAATAAAGAGGGTTTGCACTGGACCGGGCCTAACAAACCGAAGCAACGCTCCAGGCATGGTTGGCATCGTCCGTCCTGAAGCCTCACCCCGGCCGGGGGGGGGCCCCTGGACACCTAAGGGCCTGAGCATAGCGGATGGCGCCTGCAACCCCTCTTGTCCTGAGACCGCGTGTGGCATTGCAAGTATCAGGCGTTACCATAGAACATGGCTTCCCCTGGACTCTTTTTCGGGAAGTTTATAGTCTCCCGTCGTCTGGGGTGGCGTTAGTTCACCCCGATCACCATCCGTGACACTCGTCATCCATAGTATCTTGAAGTGCACATCTATTGAATGGGAACGCCACCTGTCCATCCGAGCCGTAATCATGCCCCTGGTACTGATTCAGCTTGCAGGGGAAAGTAGGAAAAGATAGAAATAGGAAAGTAGGAAACTTTATTGAAAAGAAAATATTTACAACAGTAAAAACATTTCTTTTAGCATTCTCTCAACAATCGAACAAAGGTTTTACAAATATTGATAGTGCCCCGAAGGGCCAACAGGGGGAGATTCTTCGCCAGGGTGCTTCTCTTCCTCAAGTGGTATCCCAGCAGCATTAGTACTCGAGAGTTGGGTGGATGCCACTTCCCTCTCGCTCCGATTGGAAAACCTTTCACCTTCGCTGTCGTCGCACTGGGAAATAGACGGAGTGCGCAGCCGGTGAAGGGCGTGTAGCTCTTCACCTTCCACCTTTCAGTGTTGGTTAGAGAAAAGGGGGAACATTCAAAGGTTATTGCTACATCGATGATCATAACGTCCATACCTCTATGTAGGATAAGATCCGGGACTCCTGTCTCGCCACTGCGTATCTTCAGGTGTTTCTCTCACAAGACGGCCCACCCATGACGCTCAGCAACCTCTCCTAGGATGCGACATATTAGGTTATGTCTCTCCATCCGATTTGCTTTCAGGATGGGGCAAGTTCCAGAAATGTGTAATAGGGTTTCTGGAGCAGTCTTACACAGGCGGCAAAGCACCGCCGGTCCAGGTTTTGGGTCCTTATGCAACGAGGTGAGAATGGGGAAGGTGTTGGTCCGCAACTTCAAGGCGACAATAAAGTCAGATTCACTGAGCCCCACGGCCTTAGGATCCCGACAACAGCAACTGGAGTCGCTGTCATTTGTTAACACCACGGTTCCCAAGCCTTGGGATTTGAGCTTAACCCATCGCTCAAATTCTTTTGCACTCAAGGCCTCAGTGGAAATGGCCTCTAGATCGAGGTCATCCAGGTTCTCAGATTCGAGGGGAAGCTTGAGCGACCGCCATAAGTTCAGTGCCGCTTCGTCCAATTTAAGTGCAGTTGCTACTGTATTGGTTACAGTGTCTAATGAGGAAGAGAGCTGCACTAATAACCTTACTCGGGCAGCCGGGACATGAGTGGAGAGCTTGGTGACTCCCAGGCCTCCGCATGCCCAATTCGAATAGATTACTGCGTCAACAGCTTGACTGAGCTATTCTTAAAACAACAAAAACTGTGCCACTATACATGATTTTTCGCGCTGATTCTGATGAGCATAAACATTTTATATGAAATTTTTTTTTTTAAGTCAATCCCAGTTATGCAACCGATTGGGTGCATATTTCATATGCAACCGAAACTAGATTTTCTTCAATTCACTAAAAAAACAACAAACAAAAACACCATATGGCAACAAGCCTTACCCAGTGACATGCCTCCATGAGTAATTTCATTGCTCTGAGGTGCATCTTCACTGAATGGGGTCTCATCTCGTTATTTCTCCATTCTACTCACTGGGTCGATTATAATGGGGAAATACCTGATGGTACATCCGAACCAACTCAATGTGGTATCTACACGTTCGTCCTGTCCCCAGAAGATAAACAGTGGCTTTTGTTTTTAAATCAGACAGTGTTTCGATTTTTTTATTAATTTTTGATTATATGGACCAGGGACTTTGGCTTAAGTGTGACCGATTGGTTGCAAACAGTTTCTGGCCTTACAGATGTCAAATGCCATACAAGAATCATAAGTTGCTGGTTCAAAATAGGTTAGGTCTCATCTACAGCTGGTGATTAATCACCCAAGAAAGTTTTAGGTTGATAGAAAAGGGACAAGTGAGTTTTTAAGCAGTTTTATTATGAATATTTTGAGATGTCATTCAGGCTTGAGTTAAAGAGAATGTACACTGAGGGTCCACATTCATCAAAACCTACATTTACTAACAAAACACTTTTTTCTGAAGCCTTAACACTTGAACTTTATACTCAACTACTTCTCACATGATTTTGGTGAATGTTGGAAATTTTACAGTCATTTTCATAATTGGCTCTTGTGGAATCTGACACACTTACATAGGTCTATCTTCAAAATGCACATGTGTGGAGGTTTCACAACTTAGGTTCATTTTAAAGTGAAGACTGCCACCTTTCATTTGATGTTGGTTTTCTGTTTGCCCCCTTCGAGCTTAAATGCAGAGGCAAAAATGTATTGCATACAATATTGGATGTACCATAAGCGGTTTGTGATTGCATGTCTCACACATAGTTCAGCCTCATTCCAACCTCTAAACCTTGTCAGATGAAGTGGTGTAGTCTTACTGAGTATTTTTAGATGTTTTGTACTTGTTTAACACTAAAGATGACTGTACAATTAAGCAAATATGTAAAAAGATGATTTTTAATGCATTCTTGGATATATTTTTCATAAAATTTCTCCTAAACTATTACTTGTAGGTTACTCAGCTTGGGTTCATTTTAAAGTGAGGACTGCCACCTTTCATTTGATGTGCTGGTTATCTGTTATCTGGTTATCAGAAATCAAGAAGTGACCCTTTTATCATTTCTCCTGACAAAGAGGTCACTTCTGGACAAATGGGAACTTAAATGAATTTAATACCAATTAACAAAAGGTGAGGACAAATGGGACAGCACACAATTATTCCTGAACAATTTTTAAATTTATTTATAAGAACACAAAACAAAAAACTCGAACATTAAACTAAATATACAAAAAATTGTATTTTTTTTAGTCCCGGGGGGGACAGTGAGGGCGATGAGGGCTCCAGTGGGTACTAATTAGAAAAAAAAATTATCCAGACATATTTTAACAAGAATAAATACAAACTGAGCAGTCAAATGGTACTTACATAGATCCAGTTCATTGGAGTCGTCCCCCAGGAGCCTGAGAAGCCTGACTCTGAGTCAGAGCTCAAGCTCTCCCCTCCAGACCCATAGGGAGGTGGGGGGCTTTGCGGGGGTGGAGTCCCGATGTAGGGGCTGTAGGGCAGCAGAGGACTTCCTCCAGAGCCCCCCGAAGAGTAGGGAGGAGGAGGACCCAAAGGATGAGGCTCAGGGCTGTAGGGAGGAGGGTTGACCAGCAGGGGCCACAGGAGGAGGAGGTGCTGGGGGTACTCGCCCTTTAGGCAAGGCAAGGGCCTGAAGTCACCTGTTTGCTTTGTTTTTGTCCTTCAGGAGTTTGTTGTTGCCGTGCGTGAAGAGAGCTGACTTTGTGGAAGTCTCACAAGCCCTGCCCTGGTTACCATGGAGCTCCTGTCAATCATCGGTGTTGCTAAAATAATGCTGCGCTTTGATGATGAGCTGCATTGATACTGCAGTTTAATTCAGGCATAATTATAAATATAGTAGGCCTATTATAATCCATAATAATCAGCTATTTTAGGAAATAATGGAACGTTGTAAATATCACTGACAAAAATGCTACATTTATCAGATTCAGTTATTCCTGTCCTGAGTTGATAATTAATGTTTATCATTTTAGTTTAATAAAATGTGACTTTATTGAAGTTAAATTTAAGTTATTAAATTTCTATTTTTATTTTCATGTTTAACCACTGCAATAATAATAACCCTGATAAATGCCCACCATGTTTAATAGAAATGAGGGGTAAAAAAAATAAATAAAGGTAGCTCTCCTGGCCTTGATGACTTTAAAAGTAGATCGCAAGCCGAAAAAGGTTGGGCACCACTGGTCTAGACAGAACTGTTGCTTAATACTAATGGTAATTTATATTTTGCTTTTTGGTTTTGTCTGGAGCCGCCCCTGTCTATAGCAGGTTGTTAGCGAGTTAGCGACAGAAAGGAGTTTCCCCATGCTCTGACTGCAGCAGGAGTCGGGAGCTGCTGCCTGTGTCCCCCCGAGCAGCAGCTACTGTCCCTCAGTGTTTACAGCTGTGTGTCTGTGTCACACAGAGCAGAGAACCATCTTTGTTACTGCAGAAGTACGGGGGCCATGTGTTTTCAACCACCGCCATGCGCCTCATAGAAAACAATAGGGGCATATTTTTTGACGTGCGTCCGGTGTGTGTTGGCCTTTATAGGGTGCGTTTGATTTGTTTTCAAACCCTGTTAAACCCTGTATAAGCCATGTCTATATTTTTCATTTATAGTCAAGATTCATTCTTAACCTCGTATATCTGCTTTTTCTGCTATTAAAAATATATATGTAGGCATAATTTGTTAAAGTACCGGCATAAGCCAAAATCTACTTTCACTCCTGCTCCAGACCCAGGCCCCTTGTCACACACTGCAAGCCAGGAAAAAAGGGCCTATTCTGGGCACAATTTCAGCCACAGTGGGAGCTCTGAGAAGCAGAGCACAGGCTCCAGACCCAGGGCCCCTTGTACCCATATACCCAGTTGGTTGCAGCTGTTATCTTAAGAGTATGATGGCATAAGAGTGGCCATCATTTTTTCTCTTAGGCTAAGTTTGCATCCAATAGGCTGTTGGCTCTTAGATTGAGAGGACACTTTTGAATGGAGCAGCTCAGACTGGTGGGGGCTGGTGAGTGAACGGCCACCACACAGACTCTGTGCCATGGTGGTACAGTGGTTTAGGCATTGTGTACAAAACAGCTGATATGTAAAAAGATGATTTTTACTGCATTAATTCCTGTATATATATTTCATAGAATTTCTCCTAAACTATTACTTGTAGGTTACTCAGCTTGGGTTCATTTTAAAGTGCCTAATTTAGTACAATTTTTTCCAGATTTTGAGCCAAAGGTTTAAAAACTTTTTTTTTTTGTGGCAGTTTTGTTTCTAAAGAGACAAAAACATGTTGCATTGCAAATTAGGTGGCCATTCACCCACCATCCCCCACCACTACAAACATGCTACTGGAGTACCATAAGCCATGGTGATTGAGTTATTAAAAAATAAAATAAGATGAAATAAAACAAAATCACCAAAGAGAATGTGATAGAGCAGATAAAAACTACCATAGGCCCTGAGGGACTTAGTTATTTTCAATAATTTTAAAAGAAGATCGAAATAAAACAAAATTAGACCAAAGAGAGTATTACCAAAAAAGTAGATATTTTGAAAAATAACACCATTTAGTACTTTGTGTAGCAACATTGAAAATGGATGGTTTTGACTGGAAGTGATAAAAAAAAAATGCACAAAAGTAATTTAGTGAACATCACAGTTTATTTACAATATTTACATAGTTGAAAACAATTACAGCCACTCAAAGTCTAATCCTTCCCCAGCAAAGGATTTTTTTTGGACGCCATAATTAAATAAAATCTCCTCATTGACACGAATGTCACGTGAGGCCATAAAAAGAATGACATCATCCCCATCACGACTAAAAAGTCTTGGCCTCAAATTGGCCTTCTTAGAGGAGTGATTAATGAGTCTGCCATATGTCTGCATTCCAGGATGGCACAAACAGTCCTCCTGATGAGCATCCACACACATGCTCGCTTGTCCACATTTATAAAAGAACATATAGCCAGTCTCTTTTCCCTCTGTAGCCTCGTGGATTTGTAAGCCCTCCTGTCTTGTCATCACTGTGCCGTGGTAGTCACACACTACCTCCCCTGCGGTGAAGGGTCTGGTGGTGAGAACCCCCCTTCCCTTGCCCTCAATGTCCACCACAGAAAGTCCCTTCCACTTCTGTGTCCGGCACATCTTCTGCACGGCACGGCAGTCCAGGGCAGTTTCTACGCTCCCGGAGGGCTTCCACTGGCTGAGGATAAGTGCAGCGTCGGGTAGATTGGCAGTCCACCCTTGCTTCTCAATCCAGCTTCTCACCCTGGATTCAGAAGGCTGCCGCCGTCCAAAGTGTTCTGTGCATAAATAAATAACAGAAATTAGTCAATGAGCTTACACAACCAATAGGTGGACATGTTATATATTACAGTCATTACTCGGGTTAAGGGGAAAAAAAGAGACTCACTGAGTACATGCTGCACTCTGAGCTCAAGCTGTTGAGCACGCCAGCGGTCATAACAGTAACGCTCGTGTGCTCCTGCCAGAGACTTCTTGGGAGGAGCACCTTCTACAGTCACAGGATGTGCCTTAACAAACGAGTTGTAGGCAACCTGGTCATCCATGTATGGACGAGAAGAGGTGGCAGCTTCTCCCTGTGCGTGTCTAGAAGTTGAGCAAACATAAAAAAATGAGTACATGTATAAAATGTTGAAACAGGTGACGATGCTGTAATGGAAGCATAGACAGATACTCACTCTTCATCACCATGGAGCTTCTGCAGAAGTAGACTAGCCATCACCACACTGCTCGAATCCTTCTTGTGGTAGTGCTTGTCCGCAGTGGCTGAGCTGTGGGCGAGGCAGTCTGCCACCATGGCTTTGTCACGGTCTGGCATGGTCTTGTGTGCTGCAGTCTCATATGCTCGCCTCGCCATCTGTGTGGTGACCTTTGGGAGGCCATACCTGAAAAAGGTCATGTATTCATTAACATTTATCCAGAATTTCAAAATGGTAGAAAAAAGCTTGAAAAAAAAGAAGAGTCATGGAAAACCAGGTAGGCAGTTAATTTAGTTTAACTTACTTGTCATGCAGCTGCTTTAAGTCATTGCAGGCATTGTAGATTGATCTTCCCATGGAGGAGATGAAAAAGTGCCTCCCTGAAGAATCATCTTCATCTTCAGAATGCTTTCTCTTCTTTCCTCCTCTTCCTCTGAGCAGCAGTGGGCGCACCTTCACAAAGTACTCGTGAAACCACTGTGAAAAGAAACATAGCAATTAAAATCTGCCTTCACTCCAGCTACATTGACACTTTTCAAGGCATATAAAACTGAGGTAAAACATTTAAAATCTTACCATCTCCTCTTCCTCATCAAGAGCAAAGTTGGCCACCTGAGTCGACGAGGTCTTGTGCTCTTTAACTCCCACAACAGCATGACTTTCAAACCTGGTCCGTTGAGTCCACTCACTGGCCTACAACAGACAAACAAAAGATGTATTTGTTAGTTTATGAATCCACTGACATCTGTGAAAAAGAAAATATAAATAAAAGGTTTGCAAAAGTTGATACTTACAGTCATATTCTCCACAACAGATGGCCGCTGAGCGTGTTTCAGCATGACTACTGCCTCAAGGTAACTGAGGCAAAGTAGCATTTCTGCCTGTGTCAGAGGAGGGGGATCAGAGGACGGAAACAGCTTCCCCATGATGGCCAAGAAGTCTCTCTTGGCCTTGGTCAGCACTGCCACGACCTCTGGGATGGACAGAGTCCCCTCTCGGAGAGTGTCATAGCTGTGAAAAAAAGCCTTGTTAATAAACAGTTAAGAAATTCATATTTGTAGTTACCAGCATTGCTAATATGAGATACTTACTTCTTCCTAAGCACCTCCTTGGCAACTTGTTTGGACACTCCTGTCTGGACATTATTCAGGAAAGGGATGTACTCCTTGCAGTCCAGTTGCAAATCCCTGTCTTCAAATGTGAGGTTTGTGCTCCCTGTGATGTATTTCATGAACCTATAAAAGAAAGAAAAGTCAGTCACATTTTAAATATAACCAGTAACGTTCCAAAAATTGTGCAATATGTAGTTAAGTCTACCTACATTAATCAGCAATAGACTGCTTACCTTTTGAGACTTTTGAGGTAATTGCTCAGTGTCTGTTTGGAGAGCCCAACCTCGGAGAGCTTGGTGAAGTACTCACGGCTGCGCTCTCTGTCACGCACAAACTGGAGAGTGGGCTGCTGCTGATTCATGAAATACATAAAGCGAGCAACATTTTCCACCTGTAATTAAATCAAATTATGGAGAGATGTAAATGGATTATGGAGTGCTCTTATGCAATGGAGTAAAACTTTTGAAATATTGATGTTCTTACCTCCTGTTTGTGGTTGCTGATAAGTCATTCTTTAACCAGTTGTGGAAACCACACAGCAGAGGATGATCAAGGGAGTGCTTCTGATACAAGCCTGCGGACTTCATTGTCTCCCTCAATGAAGTCATGGCTGTGGTTCTATCAGGACTGTGAAAAATAATTAAACATTATAAACAAAATGACACATTTTTTTTTAAAAAATGTGAGAAAGCAAGGAAGGTAAACCCTTACCACTGATAGGTCTCCAGAGCTCTCAGAGTCTCCCTCACTGGCCTTCTCCACTGGTGCAGGTGGAACGGGTGCAGGAAGAGTGGGTGCTGGTGGACTGGGAGCTGGTTCTTCAGCAGGGATTTCATGCACAGCATTGCCTCTGTCCTGAAGCTCCTTAATCATCCTTGCAGAAATAAAAGCATATTTAAATTTAGTTTTGTTGCAATGCTCTGAGTTACTGCACATGTAAAGAGCACAGACACTCCAGAGGTGTGTGCACAGGTAAATTTAGCAGCTAAGACTGATGGGGGATGGTGAGAGAAAGGCCACCTAATTTGCAACACAACAGCAGAAGGGCTGGTAACTTTCAGTAAAATAAGTAAAGACAAATTTGATGAGAAATAAGATATAAAAACATAACCCTATCAGTTGTGAAGCACTGTTTTACTAAATGCTAGGAAATGTACAACAGTCAGCCTCAATGCAATGATTTCAGCAACCTAACATTGTGTTTGTATGGCAAGAAAAAAAAAGGAAATAATAAAAAACACTGAAACATAAATCATACCTGCCAAGAGGGTCAGAGCTGTCCAGGATCAGTTTGATGTCCCTGTACTTCCAGACTCGTCCCACTCTGAGCAGCTCGTGGGCCTCCTTCTTGGCTTCTTCCACTACACGGGAGACGTCTTCTTTTGAGGCTGTCTTCATGCATGTCCTCACCAGATGCGTAGGAAGACTCGAATGAGTCTTCTTGCAAAAAGGACACAGGAGGTGGGTCCTATTGTGAGCTTGACTGGGAGAAAGGAAGAAAACAGACAGTATAAATAAAAGCATGAAGTAATTCAAAGGCAAGCTTTGCTGGTCTTCTTAATAAAAAAAGAAAGGTAGCTAGGCAAAGACAGATGGAAAACCAAACTGTAAACTTACAGATCAGAAGCCATCTTTTCAGAAAAAAATCCAAATCAAAAAGGCAACGAGAAATGTAGCAGGTGTTCTTCAGAAAGAGGAAAAACAACTACTGAAAGGTAAGTCCATCTGTGCCCTTAAATACACCTGGCCCTGCCCAAAATGCCTGCTCATGAAACCCCCACTTAAGCACCGAGGACTGGTGGGGGCTGGTGGGTGAATGGTTTCCTAATTTGCAATGCAACAGAATAAGTCTGTTTCTCTTAGGCTAAGTTTGCAACCAAATGGCTGTTGACACACTGAGACACTGGTGGGTGAAGGGACACTTAATTTGCAATGCAACATGTTTTTGTCTCTTTAGAGACAGAACTGCAACAAAAAAATAGGACTAAAAAAGTGAAAGAAATAAAAAAAGATGACAATGTATTGGATGAGGACACAAAGTGATCAGATTTTACTGAATAAATGTTATTCTGTTACACTTAAAGGGTTTATGATACTGCAGTAGTATTTGTTAGCACTGTACTGACAGTGGTTTGTTGGAGCTGAATGAAAATAAACTGTAAAGTATTAGATGAATCATTGAAACAGGGTTACATTTAAAAAGAGGAAAGAGGTTATTTTGATTGTATGTTACTGTTTTTACATTTTACTGAGGACATAAACTGATCAGATTAACACATCTATAACTTTAACACATCACTGTGTAGTGAGTGTGTAACACTGTGTACACAGCACTAGGATGAAGTACAACTTTTCCACTCATCTACAAAGTTTAGAGAAAGAGACCTAAGCATCTATAAGGAGGATTTTTTCCTCATCAAATGTGAAGTGACTCAGTTCAGTGAGCGTGAGTGGAATTAGAATCATTTTGATAAGATATACACTTAGTCAAGTTCAGTTTACTTGTTTCAGTCACACTGCACAATATCTGTCATAACTGCACATAAACACTTGATGTTAGACAATAACACACCAAATGTTACGGCTGAGCGGAGAACAGGAGAGACGGACCCAAAAATGCGGACTAAACAGATTTTAATATAACTCCCGGGGAGCACGAGGACCATGACCATACAAAAACAAAACATACCAAACATATCAGATGAACCGACAAAAACCTGGGGAGGACACAGGACAAATACATGCGGAAATGAGACACAGGTGAAAAACATCAGGGTGGGGCAGGTAATCAAAACACGCGGGAAACACAAGAGGCAGGAAGTAAACTAGAAAACATGGGAACGAACCAAGACTACAAAACAAGACACACGAGAAACAAACAGAAAACAAGACATGGACATGGGACATGACACCAAATGTGTTAACATTTCACCTGTTTTTTCTTACTATTTTCTAATGTAAGTAGAATAATACAAGGTGTGATCTTCAAACCAAAGCACACGGTTTATTCAGATCATAGAACTGTTTAAAACAAGTTGTGACATTTTAGTTTTGTAAAATAAAATTACACTTTTTTTCCATCTTGTAATAACATTATTCCATAAATGGTTTTACTCCTTTTCTGAAATATTCATCTCTATAGTACAATGTTTTGTAATTAATCTACTGTTTCCATGTTCGCCTACCATCAGTCACAACCAATAAGAACTTCATATCAAAACTCTTAAAATATCTCTTTTCTTTTTGTTGCTTTGTCTATGAAGAGATAATTTGTTCATATCAAGCCAGGTTTGAGCAGCTTTATGTTCCCTTTCTATCATCTGCCAACATTATAAATCTCAATCAAAGCAAAAAGGTTACAAACATCATTCATGAAAATAATAAAAGATTTTTGGAGCAATCACAGAACCCTGTGGTACTCCACAGACTATAGTATATGTATAACTCAGGTGAGATGAGCGGTCTGTGCTGGGAGCTGAACTTGTGCTGTCCACTAATTCCATGCTCTTGCTCCTGTTTAAAGGGCATTAAAGGTGCAGTGACCAGAACCCCTGTGTCTCGCGTTCCTGTGTCCACACTGGTGACCATCAAGAACCCGTTACAGTAGCGGTGTTAACGAAAGGTCTGGGCCCCGGGTTGGTTCACAGAAAAGTAGGTGCTCTTCTTATTTTTCTCTGCATATTTTGTTTCTCTCCAGCCTTCTTTTTCTTACGGACCTTACTTCGGTCTCGCGGGGACTTATAGCGTGTTACGTGTCTTTAGTAACCATGGTTACGCACCTTATTTCATTTCTGAGTGATAACTTATAATACTTTGGCTGTATCTGAGTTCTCAACCTGACCTATATCTCATTCTGTTTGGGGACTAATTCTTATTTTTGCTGTATGCTTGCAGGACTGCAAGTACTTTATAATCACCATTTAAATTGATCCTGGTCTTCTTAATTTATTAATCCTTGGCAAAATAATATTTCAGAAACGTAAAACTAAACTATGTAAAGATGACACCTTCAATTAAGTTGATTAGTTATGTATTTCGTTCTTTAAAGGCTGAATGCCATAAAATTGGATTATTTCATCTTACTTTATTGCAGGTGCTTCAATTCCCAACACGGATTCCAAAAAAAATGCAGTTTAATTTTAATTCCAATTCTCATTTTGATTCAAATTTTAATTTGAATAACCTAAGACGGGACAACAACTGACTGTGACAAATACCTGACATCACCTCCGTTCAGATTTAAATCCTTAAATAAATAATGAAAAAGAACAAAGAATAAATACTTGAGCGCTCTAAAGACTCTCGGGTTAGATTAGTGTACTCACTTTAAGTTAGTGGACACACCCCAGGAACTGATCAACCTGGGGGGCCTCCCCTGGTTGAGAGTGTCTAGTGATAAATGGCCCAAACACTCGAGGATTTCAGGGTACACTACTGATGATGTGTCCTTCATTAAACTTAAAAACAGGCCTTAACTTCAACATTAACACTAAATAGGAAGAAAACAATAGATTGCGTTCTTCCTTAATCCTGACATAAACGACCAGTGCTTGCCCTTTGTTTCTCTATTCAACTGCCTGCTCACACTGAGCGGGTGGGGAGATTCATCCAGATAAATTCAAACAATCTAAACAAAAACTAAAGCAGGTCGAAGGACTAAACCAGGACTGAACCAGGTCTAAGACAGGACTAAAACAGAATTAACTCTGGTTAAAATCAGGACTCAGACATAATAAAGACTTAAGGTCTAAAGCAGGACTAAACCCATATAATTACTTTTAGATTTATTATGTCCTTGTAACAGTACAATAACAGGACAGCAGGTGGGAATGTCCTTCAATAACATGTTTATCTACAAACACAACAAAATGGCTGCCAGTTGGTTGACCTGGACAAAAACATGGACTAAACCAGTACCAGGTAAACCAGGTCTAAAGCCATTCAGCTGCAGAGATCAATTCCAACAGTAACAGTACAAACACCTGCAGCAGGTGATAGTGTCCTTTTAATAACATCTACATAAACACAACAACATGGCTTCCACTTTACACTAGGACTGAACCTTCAGTTTAAGTAAAGATGGCCTGAACAAGGACTACACTAGGACCAGGAACAAAACAGGACCAGATTAAACCAGGTCTAAAGGACTAAACTAAGACTGAAAGAGGATTAAAGCAGGACTGAAGTAGGTCTAATACAGATCTAACCAAGGACAAGGACTAAACCCACATAACTACAGAGACAGTACAATAACAGAACAACAGGTGGGAGGGTCTTTTTATAACACATCTATCTACAAACACAACAAAATGGCTGCCACTAAGACCAAACACTAAAACTAAACCAGGGCTGAACCAGGTCTAAGACAGGACTAAAGCAGAATCAACTCAGGAGAATAAAATCAGGACTCAGGCCTGATTAAAGACTAAAGAGGTTCTGAAGTATGACTATCAGGACTACACCGGGATTAAAACCAGTATCAGGACTAAAGTAGGTCTAAGCCATACCAGGACTAAACCAGTACCAGTATTACATTGGATTTAATTCAGTAATCTGCGTAGGACCAGGTTTAGTCCAGACCTTCTTGTTGTGGGGTGAAGCTGTTTGTGATTTAATGATGCGTCTTGTATTTGGTGCACTGTGTTTATTGTTTTTTTTATGGTTAGATTGAGAAATTAAGTCCTGTTTTAGACCTGGTCAAGTCCTCATTGAGACCTGGTACTAGTTCAGACCTGGGTTTAGACCTGGAATTGGTACTGGTTTAATGCTTCTTTAATGGTTAAGTTCTGGTTTAGACATGCTTTAGTCCAGGTTTAGATCTGATTTAGTTCGCTAAATCTGCGTAGTCTTCGGCAGCCCCAGGCGAGGAGTGGGGACTGGCGGCTCCGGCGTCTTCGGCAGCGGCACGAGACGAGGAGCGGGGACTGGCAGAGACCACCCCGGACGGAGAGCCGTGTCCGGCGGAGGTCCCGAGACAGGAACTGGCGGAGTCCGGGGAGAAGCCGCAGGCACGGGCGGAGCCCGGGGAGTAGGTGGAGGATCTCGCAGAGAGGTGCTGGCCCTAGAGCGCCGCCGCGCACCAGCCCTGCGTCCACCACCACAAGCTCCCGTGGTGGCTGCCTGCAAACAGGCCTGCTCCTGGGCCTGCTGCAGGGCAGCCACCGGGGACAGTCCTCGCCCCCACAGCTCCACAAAGAGAAGCAGTGGGGACTCTGTCCCCACAATGCAGTCCGCTGGGTCCAAGTGTGGTGGGTTCATTCTGTTAAGGTTTTGCGGAACACAGGAGGGATGGACCCAAAGGTGCGGACAAAAAGTACTTTAATGTAACTCACGGCAATAACGAGACACAGGGGGTACACGAAAACCACGACGAGACTCAACATACTACACACTAAACAAACTGAATGAACCCACAAACACCTGGGGAGGACACAGGACATAAATACACAAGGGAATGAGACACAGGTGAAAAACATCAAGGCGGGGCAGGCAATCACACACGCGGGAAACACAAGAGGCAGGAAGAAAACCGGGAATACAAAATAAAACAAGGGAAACAAATACAGAAAACAAGACAAAGACATGAGACATAACAACAAGTCTGTAAATACAAGGACATCAAATTGATCCTGGACAGCACTGACCCTCTTGGCAGGTATGATTTATGTTTCAATGTTTCTTTTATTATTATTTCCTTTTTTTTCTTGCCATACAAACACAATGTTAGGTTTCTGAAATCATTGCATTGAGGCTGACTGTTGTATATTTCCTAGCATTTAGTAAAACAGTGCTTCACAACTGATAGGGTTATGTTTTTATATCATATTTCTCATCAAATTTGTCTTTACTTATTTTACTGAAAGTTACCAGCCCTTCTGCTGTTGTGTTGCAAATTAGGTGGCCTTTCTCTCACCATCCCCCATCAGTCTTAGCTGCTAAATTTACCTGTGCACACACCTCTGGAGTGTCTGTGCTCTTTACATGTGCAGTAACTCAGAGCATTGCAAGAAAACTAAAATTTAAATATGCTTTTATTTCTGCAACGATGATTAAGGAGCTTCAGGACAGAGGCAATGCTGTGCATGAAATCCCTGCTGAAGAACCAGCTCCCAGTGCACCAGCACCCACTCTTCCTGCACCCGTTCCACCTGCACCAGTGGAGAAGGCCAGTGAGGGAGACTCTGAGAGCTCTGGAGACCTCTATCAGTGGTAAGGGTTTACCTTCCTTGCTTTCTCACATTTTTTAAAAATGTGTCATGCTTCATTCTGTTTATAATGTTTAATTATTTTTCACAGTCCTGATAGAACCACAGCCATGACTTCATTGAGGGAGACAATGAAGTCCGCAGGCTTGTACCAGAAGCATTCCCTTGCCCATCCTCTGCTGTGTGGTTTCCACAACTGGTTAAAGAATGACTTATCAGCAACCACAAACAGGAGGTAAGAACATCAATATTTCAAATGTTTTACTCCATTGCATAAGAGCACTCCATAATTTGATTTAATTACAGGTGGAAAATGTTGCTCGCTTTATGTATTTCATGAATCAGCAGCAGCCCACTCTCCAGTTTGTGCGTGACAGAGAGCGCAGCCGTGAGTACTTCACCAAGCTCTCCGAGGTTGGGCTCTCCAAAAAGACACTGAGCAATTACATCACAAGTCTCAAAAGGTAAGCAGTCTATTGCTGATTAATGTAGGTAGACTTAACTACATATTGCACAATTTTTGGAACGTTACTGGTTATATTTAAAATGTGACTGACTTTTCTTTCTTTTATAGGTTCATGAAATACATCACAGGGAGCACAAACCTCACATTTGAAGACAGGGATTTGCAACTGGACTGCAAGGAGTACATCCCTTTCCTGAATAATGTCCAGACAGGAGTTTCCAAACAAGTTGCCAAGGAGGTGCTTAGGAAGAAGTAAGTATCTCATATTAGCAATGCTGGTAACTACAAATATGAATTTCTTAACTGTTTATTAACAAGGCTTTTTTTCACAGCTATGACACTCTCCGAGAGGGGACTCTGTCCATCCCAGAGGTCGTGGCAGTGCTGACCAAGGCCAAGAGAGACTTCTTGGCCATCATGGAGAAGCTGTTTCCGTCCTCTGATCCCCCTCCTCTGACACAGGCAGAAATGCTACTTTGCCTCAGTTACCTTGAGGCAGTAGTCATGCTGAAACACGCTCAGCGGCCAACTGTTGTGGAGAATATGACTGTAAGTATCAACTTTTGCAAACATTTTATTTATATTTTCTTATTCACAGATGTCAGTGGATTCATAAACTAACAAATACATCTTTTGTTTGTCTGTTGTAGGCCAGTGAGTGGACTCAACGGACCAGGTTTGAAAATCATGCTGTTGTGGGCGTTAAAGAGCACAAGACCTCGTCGACTCAGGTGGCCAACTTTGCTCTTGAGGAAGAGGAGATGGTAAGATTTTAAATGTTTTACCTCAGTTTTATATGCCTTGAAAAGTGTCAATGTAGCTGCAGTGAAGGCAGATTTTAATTGCTATGTTTCTTTTCACAGTGGTTTCACGAGTACTTTGTGAAGGTGCGCCCACTGCTGCTCAGATGAAGAGGAGGAAAGAAGAGAAGGCATTCTGAAGATGAAGATGATTCTTCAGGGAGGCACTTTTTCATCTCCTCCATGGGAAGATCAATCTACAATGCCTGCAATGACTTAAAGCAGCTGCATGACAAGTAAGTTAAACTAAATTAACTGCCTACCTGGTTTTCCATGACAATTCTTTTTTTCCAAGCTTTTTTCTACCATTTTGAAATTCTGGATAAATGTTAATGAATACATGACCTTTTTCAGGTATGGCCTCCCAAAGGTAACAACACAGATGGCCAGGCGAGCATATGAGACTGCAGCACACAAGACCATGCCAGACCGTGACAAAGCCATGGTGGCAGACTACCTCGCCCACAGCTCAGCCACTGCGGACAAGCACTACCACAAGAAGGATTCGAGCAGTGTGGTGATGGCTAGTCTACTTCTGCAGAAGCTCCATGGTGATGAAGAGTGAGTATCTGTCTATGCTTCCATTACAGCATCGTCACCTGTTTCAACATTTTATACATGTACTCATTTTTTTTATGTTTGCTCAACTTCTAGACACGCACAGGGAGAAGCTGCCACCTCTTCTCGTCCATACATGGATGACCAGGTTGCCTACAACTCGTTTGTTAAGGCACATCCTGTGACTGTAGAAGGTGCTCCTCCCAAGAAGTCTCTGGCAGGAGCACACGAGCGTTACTGTTATGACCGCTGGCGTGCTCAACAGCTTGAGCTCAGAGTGCAGCATGTACTCGGTGAGTCTCTTTTTTCCTTAACCTGAGTTATGACTGTAATATATAACATGTCCCCCTACTGGTTGTGTAAGCTCATTGACTAATTTCTGTTATTTATTTATGCACAGAACACTTTGGACGGCGGCAGCCTTCTGAATCCAGGGTGAGAAGCTGGATTGAGAAGCAAGGGTGGACTGCCAATCTACCCGACGCTGCACTTATCCTCAGCCAGTGAAAGCCCTCCGGGAGCATAGAAACTGCCCTGGACTGCCGTGCCGTGCAGAAGATGTGCCGAACACAGAAGTGGAAGGGCCTTTCTGTGGTGGACATTGAGGGCAAGGGAAGGGGGGTTCTGACCACCAGACCCTTCACCGCAGGGGAGGTAGTGTGTGACTACCACGGCACAGTGGTGACAAGACAGGAGGGCTTACAAATCCACGAGGCTACAGTGGGAAGAGACTGGCTATATGTTCTTTTATAAATGTGGACAAGCGAGCATGTGTGTGGATGCTCATCAGGAGGACTGTTTGTGCCATCCTGGAATGCAGACATATGGCAGACTGATTAATCACTCCTCTAAGAAGGCCAATTTGAGGCCAAGACTTTTTAGTCGTGATGGGGATGATGTCACTTTTTATGGCCTCACGTGACATTCGTGTCAATGAGGAGATTTTATTTAATTATGGCGTCCAAAAAAAATCCTTTGCTGGGGAAGGATTAGACTTTGAGTGGCTGTAATTGTTTTCAACTCTATGTAAATATTGTATATATTGTAAATAAACTGTGATGTTGACTAAATTACTTTTGTGCATTTTTTTTATATCACTTCCAGTCAAAACCATCCATTTTCAATGTTGCTACACAAGGTACTAAATGGTGTTATTTTTCAAAATATCTACTTTTTTGGTAATACTCTCTTTGGTCTAGTTTTGTTTTATTTCATCTCCTTTTAAATTATTAAAAATAACTAAGTCCCCAGGGCCTATGATAGTTTTTATCTGGTCTATCACATTCTCTTTGGTGATTTTTTGTTTTATTTCATCTTATTTTATTTTTAATAACTAAATCTCCAGGGCTTATGGTACTCCAGTAGCATGTTTATAAAGTTTTTATCTGGTTTATTTATATATTGAACAGTGCTTGACAAGAAAAAGACATACAATAACAGCACATTTCAGTCTGTAATTTCATAGTAAAGTTAGTAAATTTTGTGTTGACCTCTTAAAGACTTTGGTTTCCTGATTGTGCATGAGAATAACTGTGAAAGGGCATTTTAATGACAGCACTTAAAATCCTAACCTGCTTTGAAGCAGCTACCTTCCAGTTGCTGGGTAAATGCCTAACCCTGTGTGCCACCATGGCTGTGTGATGGTTACATAGGCAGCAAAACATAGCATGACCTCTGTAAAATTAATGGGAAAATAAACACTTTGGAAAGCTATATAAAGGGCTCAGACGAGTGCTGCAGTCATTTCTCACAGCAGATTGATTTTACATGTGTTATCACAAATTTGAAATAAATAAATGTTTTGTTGGCCACTTTTTTATAATACAGATTTTAAAAGGTAAGTTTAGGTTTTGATTATGTTTTGTGTGTATTTTCATTTAATATGTATAAAATTATGGATTTTGCATATTTAAAAAATTAATTATTGTGGTTGTTTACAGAAAAAGAAATGGCAGGAGACCAACTGCCACCCCTGGAACTGGAGGCCAATGAAGAAAGTCCACCGCCTTCCCCAAGCTCCTCAACCTCCGATGACACCATCATTGTAGAAGTAAGTACCATATTACTGCCCAAATAAATGTATTTATTCTATATATGTTTGGATTATAATTTTCATTTTTTCTTTTTCTAAGCAAGAGGAGAATCACCTTTTCATCCCTTTTTTGTGGCCCTCCCTGCAACACCCCACACCCCCCAACCCGCCTGTTCCTGTCCCCATTCCTGGCCCCCCACCCTCCAGCCACAGTCCCCCTCCGACCTTCAGCCCCAGGCCTGACAGTGAGTCAGAGGATGACTCAGAGCCTGTCCAGCCTGTCCTCATGTGGAAGTACCATGTTACTGCACACTTTATTTTATTAAACATGTTTGGATTATAATCATTCTCAGAAATACTTTACTTTTTTTGTTGCAGCACGCCTCTGACACAGGCTCCAGACCCAGGGCCCCTTGTAAAAGTGTGTTCTAACTTTTGCTATATTTGTATTGGTTTGATTGAGATTTTAGCTTAAGAAGACCAGCAAAGCTTGCCTTTGAATTACTTCATGCTTTTATTTATACTGTCTGTTTTCTTCCTTTCTCCCAGTCAAGCTCGCAATAGGACCCACCTCCTGTGTCCTTTTTGCAAGAAGACTCATTCGAGTCTTCCTACGCATCTGGTGAGGACATGCATGAAGACAGCCTCAAAAGAGGACGTCTCCCGTGTAGTGGAAGAAGCCAAGAAGGAGGCCCACGAGCTGCTCAGAGTGGGACGAGTCTGGAAGTACAGGGACATCCAACTGATCCTGGACAGCTCTGACCCTCTTGGCAGGTATGATTTATGTTTCAGTGTTTCTTTTATTATTTTTATTATTTCCTTTTTTTTCTTGCCATACAAACAATGTTAGGTTGCTGAAATCATTGCATTGAGGCTGACTGTTGGATATTCCCTAGCATTTAGTAAAACAGTGCTTCACAACTGATAGGGTTATGTTTTTATATCATATTTCTCATCAAATTTTTCTTATTTTACTGAAAGTTACCAGCCCTTCTGCTGTTGTGTTGCAAATTAGGTGGCCTTTCTCTCACCATCTCCCATCAGTCTTAGCTGCTAAATTTACCTGTGCACACACCTCTGGAGTGTCTGTGCTCTTTACATGTGCAGTAACTCAGAGCATTGCAACAAAACTAAATTTAAATATGCTTTTATTTCTGCAAGGATGATTAAGGAGCTTCAGGACAGAGGCAATGCTGTGCATGAAATCCCTGCTGAAGAACCAGCTCCCAGTCCACCAGCACCCACTCTTCCTGCACCCGTTCCACCTGCACCAGTGGAGAAGGCCAGTGAGGGAGACTCTGAGAGCTCTGGAGACCTCTATCAGTGGTAAGGGTTTACCTTCCTTGCTTTCTCACATTTTTTTAAAATGTGTCATGCTTCATTCTGTTTATAATGTTTAATTATTTTTCACAGTCCTGATAGAACCACAGCCATGACTTCATTGAGGGAGACAATGAAGTCCGCAGGCTTGTACCAGAAGCATTCCCTTGATCATCCTCTGCTGTGTGGTTTCCACAACTGGTTAAAAAATGACTTATCAGCAACCACAAACAGGAGGTAAGAACATCAATATTTCAAAAGTTTTACTCCATTGCATAAGAGCACTCCATAATCCATTTACATCTCTCCATAATTTGATTTAATTACAGGTGGAAAATGTTGCTCGCTTTATGTATTTCATGAATCAGCAGCAGCCCACTCTCCAGTTTGTGCGTGACAGAGAGCGCAGCCGTGAGTACTTCACCAAGCTCTCCGAGGTTGGGCTCTCCAAACAGACACTGAGCAATTACATCAAAAGTCTCAAAAGGTAAGCAGTCTATTGCTGATTAATGTAGGTAGACTTAACTACATATTGCACAATTTTTGGAACGTTACTGGTTATATTTAAAATGTGACTGACTTTTCTTTCTTTTATAGGTTCATGAAATACATCACAGTGCTTAGGAAGAAGTAAGTATCTCATATTAGCAATGCTGGTAACTACAAATATGAATTTCTTAACTGTTTATTAACAAGGCTTTTTTTCACAGCTATGACACTCTCCGAGAGGGGACTCTGTCCATCCCAGAGGTCGTGGCAGTGCTGACCAAGGCCAAGAGAGACTTCTTGGCCATCATGGGGAAGCTGTTTCCGTCCTCTGATCCCCGTGATGGAAATTTTAGATTGAGATACTTGACAAAAAGGCAGTGTCTGGATCAAACAGCAAGTTGTCTTTATTTTACTTGTGCACAAGGAGAACACAGCACAAAGGAGAGATGCAGAGTGTCCTCCCCCCCTTAGCAGAAGGTAGTTTTTATACCAACCTACACAGGAGAGAGTACGTGTCCCAGAGTCACAAGCAGATCTGAAGACTTTTGCTCTAATCTTTAAGAAGACGCCATGTCCTAGCCTCGTGTGCACTAAGACACAACATCCCTTGGCCTTACAGCTGCTACGCATGCCATTGTCCTGTACAGCACTAAGCTCAGATAATAGGATAACACAGAAATTAATGAATTTCCAACACATTTCCTCCCTTTTGATTATAATAAAACCCTTTTTATATTAATCAATAAATAAAGTCAATCCCCATTCATCAGTATCATTACCCCTCACAGTTTAAAATGATACCTCATTAAGAAATCACAAACAGACAAAACAATTCCTTTTGTACAAGAAGTAAGACTTAAAACCTTGTAGGATTAAACCTTTGAGCTATAATGCAATTGTAGGAAAATTTCATTCACATATTAAAGGAAAAGTAAAACAAAAGTGAGAAAAAGTCATGCAATTCCTCATACACAAATAGATAGAGATAGAGAGAGAGAGAGAGAGAGAGAGAGAGAGAGAGAGAGAGAGAGAGAGAGAGAGAGAGAGAGAGAGAGAGAGAGAGAGAGAGAGAGAGAGAGAGAGAGAGAGAGAGAGAGAGAGAGAGAGAGAGATAGAGAGATAGAGAGATAGAGAGATAGAGAGAGATAGAGAGATAGAGAGAGATAGAGAGATAGAGAGAGATAGAGAGATAGAGAGATAGAGAGAGATAGAGAGAGATAGAGAGAGATAGAGAGAGAGATAGAGAGAGAGATAGAGAGAGAGATAGAGAGAGAGAGAGATAGAGAGAGATAGAGAGAGATAGAGAGAGATAGAGAGAGAGATAGAGATAGAGATAGAGATAGAGATAGAGATAGAGATAGAGATAGAGATAGAGAGAGAGAGAGAGAGAGATACTTGTTTGGCTGCATGTATGGCTCTTTCCCGAAGCCCATTTGCAATGTCTGATTTTGCGCCTGGTCCCTCTCCGGGCCAGGTCTTGCTCAGATGTCATAGTCTTTTTGTTAAATGCGCAAGACGAGTCTGGTCGTTGTTCTTCAGTTGCAGTAACAACCTGTGAGGTGTGTGCTCTGCTCGTTGTGAGATGTGTGTGTGTTGTGAATTCACCGGAGCGAACACAGGGGGCGCTAGGCTCGCACCTGTGTCAGGTCAGCAGCCTGACTGTTGTGAGTCAGTGAGTGGTGATCCTCTTGGTCAGTGTTGATGTCCTCAACGTCCAGAGAGGACGGTTGTTGTTTGTCTCCGACTGACGAGAAGTTGTCCCCTGGCTCAGGAACCTTTTGCAGCGACTGGCATTGATCCAAGTGGGAGTTGTAGAAGCCGGAGATGGAGCAGAGGTTGTTGTGGAGAGTTGAGGCCCTTCTTAAAGGAGCCATCGTTGTCAAGGTGGCTCTGTGTCAGCTGTGATGTTTCCAGTACAGGCAGAGCTTTGGGCCCTGCCTGTTTTCCCCTCAGCACTTTCCCATTTTGTTATTCCATCTACCATTCCAGAGTGGCGGCAGTAGGAGCAGCGATACCTCATATCAGTCTCCACATGTGAGGGGATTCAGAGCTGTGTTTACACTGTCTCCATTCATTTAGAAAACATGTTTTTGGTAAACATATTATCTGTGACCTGCTGAGAGAAAACAGAGGAACACGTTGCACACAAAACAATGCCATCCCATGTTGGGACGGTCCGGAGTCTGGACCATAGTTTGATCTCTGATTTCAATTCTCTGATTTACAATCAGTCATGGATTTTTGTAAATTTATAATTTGGCAAAATAAGTTAGACTAGCATAGTTAGCACATAAAAGCATCAAATATGATAAGGCAATCTGAAATAACTTACCAAAGGTGTTATAGTTACCACTTCCATTATTTTCCTTGGATTTCCCTTAATTCCTTGGATGTTACACACTTTCCTGAGGTGTGCTGGTTCCATATTTCCTCTTGTTCTATATGGGTTTGTATCAGCTCAGTCAAAAGACTGAGCTGTTCCATTTGTATTGCTTTTAAGTGATAGATGATAGTTCAGTCTGTGGAGAGAAATGTTAACATATACACACAACAACTCTTTTCCTAGAGTTGTTTTCAGTGGGTTCAGATCCATATGGATCCAGTTTGTTGGATCCTTATTATCTTTTTCATCACCTGTTAAAACTGTTAATTTTCAGAAATATGAACATTTTAGATCATAAAAACACAAAGAGTGGTTAGAGTTCACACATTCACATTCACACAGACACAGTATTAGTAAACCTGGTCAAGTCCAAATCAGAGTCTGGTCAGTCCCAAAAATGTATTTTACCATTCCCCTTTCATTTTTGTGCACAGTTTTTTTTCAAAATGCTGTCATGTTAACTCAAACATTTTGTTGCATTATTGCTGAGGCCAGGAAGTCTCCTGTCTGTGATCACATGACCCCAGAAGGTCACCACTGTTTCAGATGAGCACAGTTTCTAATTCTTGTTGCAACAAGTTCAATACACCTTTGAATTAAAAAAAAAAATTGCTTACTAAATGAATTATTTTAAACTTACAGAAATATGCAGAGCTCTCAGTAAATGCAGATTGTTTACCCCAGCTGCAGGTGTTGTGTGTGTTGTGTGTGTTGTGTGTGTTGTGTGTGTTGTGTGTGTTGTGTGTGTCTTTACCTGCATTATGTGCTAAGCATATAACACACCATGGACAAGATTTCTGTGCAAAATCTTTCAAACCTTTTATGTACCACTTTTGCTTGAGTCCCGTTAACATCCTCCCTGCTGACTCATGGACCAGCCCTGTGTCAATTTGGCAGAATTAAAAAAATCGTTATGAAGGCAAGGCTCGCATTCAGGCCTCTACCAAAAATCATCATATTTGGTTGCTCCATGCATTTTCCACAAGCAGACTTACTGATCTAGTTAATCTATTAGTACTAATCTTTTTAAAAATATTTGACATAATGACACCACAAAACCACTGTTACTAACATCATATGTTATCAGTGCTCTAATAAAGCATTAATTGTTATTTTTAGGGATTCAAGTGCAGAAGGGACACCAGTGATAGCTTTATTAGCCCTTTTTTTTTTTCATGAGAGCAAATTTATAATTGCAGTAAGACCATTCTAACCAGGGGCCCAGTGAAGGCAGGGGCCCCTGTTGCAGGAGAGATAGAAGAAAGGGAGAGAGTAGGAGAGAAGATGAGAGAGGGAGGGACAGTATGGAGGACAGGAGGGAGGGGGTGTGGCCTCACTTGTATGCAGACAAGGAGGGGCGTAGCTTGTAAATTGACCAGAGTTTTGCCATTTTAATCTTTAAATTTAGTCATCAGACTGTCTATGGCCTTAAGATAACAAGATTCAAGGGCAGGGTGCTCTGAAACTGTTGGGTCACATAACAGAGCAAGGGTTAATGACACTGGAGGCAAACGTAACTTTGTCAGAGGCATTCAAACAGAAAAATGTGTGGACAACATGGAGTATAGGTCAAGAATAAACGGTATGGCGACCTGCAATCCAGCTTGCATTGAGGTCAGCACAAACACACATGAGATCTCAGCTAAGCAAAATAATGACAGTAGTGAGAGACCTGAAGCAGGAAAAAAAAAATCTTTAACTCCAATTCTGAAACCCCCATAAAGTCTAGTAGACTAGACTAGTAGCACCAAACTCTCCTGAGAAAGAACATTATAAGTGGTTTTAAAAGTCTAAACCTTTGTTTCAGACTTAGGCGGAGGCTGAGCTTCTCTCCAGGTGAACCTTGTAAATAAACACCTGTGGTCATGTGACCTTTGACCTCAATCATGTGAAACTCACCAGATTTCTCAAAACTCAGTTGTGCTATATTCACTAATATCAGCTTGGTATATGTAATAAAAACAGTAGAGACTTAAAAGTGAGAGATCTCTTTTCGACAACAAATGTTGTCGGTGGGAGTGAACCTGTTAAAGTAGCTTTACACAGGTAGCTTTCTACATTTCACTAAACATAATAATTTGCCTCCAATTACTCTTTATTCTTCTTCATTAGATTATCTAAACAACAACAAGACACTGACATAACAAGACACTGAACAAACAGAAAAAGACAGAGAACACAAACAACAAACAAACTCAGAGAAGCTTGCTATAGCTTATGTTAGTGATTTTGTGCTTCCGGAAGACTTTTGCAAATTCTTAAAACTTTATTTTGGTTTTTGTCAACAATTATCCTTTAGTTATACACTGTCTACAGTAAGAACATATGCCCAGGAAAAACATTATTTGCCTTTTGTCAGTGGTTTGTTAATATTCTGAATAATTGTAAGAAGCTCTGTACAATGTGAAGTCAAGTGGTGGTATAATGAATGTAAAGCTTGCAATATTAATAAACGCAATTGTTCAAAAAAAAAAATCAACATCATATTTACTTTTTGCTCACAGGTCCTGTGAAACTGCTTTTAAAGCAGGGACGGCTGCAGCCTCAGAGTCAGAGAGAAAAAAAAGGAGGTGCTACTCTGATAAGCGTCATGTTTATCTGGCACCAGAGACAGAGCAGTTTGAGTGTAACACAGAGGTGAAAGGCATTCTGTTTGCTTCAGCACAGAAGAGAATGAGACCCAGGGTCAGAGGCGGGGCCCAGTCCGTGACTCATTCACAAACCCCGCCCACCTCCTTCCACTGACAGTGGGGAGACTTTGAGGGAGAGACATGGGGTTTAGAGCAGGGCACATCACACAGAGAAAGCTGTTCCCCAGTTAGACAAATAGACACAGCAAAAAAATGTGGATCCCAGTAAAGAATGTGGTGTTCTAAACCACACATCCTCAGGTCTGGGATCTGTTCCTGTGACTCGTGTGATGTGCAGTGCAGGTCATCCTCGTGCATACAAGTAGTTCCCTCAGGAGACACCTATTTTGTGCCATTTTGATTAGGTCTGTAGTAATTGGAGTTGGTGGCAATTGCCATTGCTATACATATAAAGGAGTCCAAGTTCCCAACCTGACTCCTGTGAATATGTTGTTATTGGCCAATTGATCAATTGTTACAACCTGAGGACCTTCTGGTGTGGAGATAGGGCAAATGCCTAATCTCCACATCAGATCTCAACCCAGAAGATTAACTGGACATAATGTGGAAAATGGAAAAGAGTGCTTAAATTTTTTGCCTGCAGGGTCTGAGCATGAAAGTGGAGACATATTGCTCTCGCACAGTGTCACCAGAGGCACTGACAGAGTAAAACATAACGACCACTCATTTTGGGAGATTTCTTAAGACTAGCCTTTTGACCACAGAGTTAGTGGCCCCCGAATCAACAAGAAACACTCCTTTTTCACCATTCAATTCAATGGTATTTTCTGGCAAGGCTGTATTTGTCAATGAGACCAGACTTGCATAAGTTGTAGCTGCTGGCTTAGTCTTATTCTCCAAATAAGTGTCTGCTGTGTGAAATCAATGTGTGTGTGTTAGCAGTAAGCAGTTCTTCATTGCAGAGCTACAGATGTGAATGTGTGTGTGTTGTGGGTGCAGTACCTTCCTCTGGGTGACGTCTCCTCAGTGCGTCTCTCACCGGGCCTGTCCTCGCTGCCCAGTCAGTCTGACCCCTGGGGAGCACTCAGGCGAGGTCCTTCACTGTATCTTTGTGGACCTCTCAAATCCAGTCTCGAGTTCAGTGTCCAAACTGTCCTCAAGTGTATCATACGTTGTCTTGGCCTCTATTTTGTCCTTGTTGGAACCTCTGTCCTCTGTTCCAGTGACCACGACCCTTGCCTCGGCCTCGTCCTTGTCCCAGGTATCCGCGCCCGCACCCTCTGCCTACAGCTGCATGGTCTGAGCAGCTGTGTGTAAGTCCTTGGTGATGCTGTAATTGTCCATTTCCTCACACAGCGTTCTGCAATACTTTGGCTGCATCCATGACCTCAACTGTGGTCCATGGATGATAGGCCAGTATGGGACTGGCAAGTCCGGCAACTTGGACCACTGGACATTGTGTGGAGGAGCCCAGTTCACAGAGTGCAGCTTTAAGACCCGACAGAAACTTGCTTTCTTACGTGATGGGTGCTACAGTCAGTTCAACTCATGTTTAAAACTGGTGGACTGGGCTTCCTGTTCTTCTTGTTCTGAGTCCGATGGCTACGGTGGCTGCAGATGGAGCCTGATGGTGTAGGTGGAGCTGTAGCCTGGTCTGATGGTGTAGGTGGATCATGTCGGCTTTTGGTCTCACTGGCAGGTCACTGGAGGAATCTGGCTCGACCTCGGCTGTTATCTCTGGGGCCGCTCAGGCTGCTGCTGTTGTTGCTGGGGACTGACCGTGGGCAGGAGTCCAGGTCCAGGTCAAGTTCCACCGTGGAGAGGTCTGGAAAAACAGAGGAAACACAGGCAGCAGTATCTGATCTTTTTCTTTTTTTTTTTTTTCCTTTTTTTTGTTTATCTACATGTTTATACGCATTTCAAAACAATTCTGTGTTCTACTTTCTCTAAATCCGCTTTCCTTTGCTTTTTATTCTTCAGCTTTTTATCAAATTGTTTTCAATTTTTGAATTACAAGAAAACATTTTAAATATTCTGTATAGTGCATCCTCTTTCAAGCATCAGTTGGAGAAGTAAGGAAAAATGTAATTACAATGACACAAAGACCTAATATGGCCTAAAAAGATTGACCTTTAGCTTTACACAGTTAAATCAATTTATGGATTCAAAAATATTTCCTCTGCCTAAATTTAGTAGCCTAATTTCATTTCTCTTTTTCAAACTTTTCTATAAGCATCTTCAGTTAATTTATACTCAACATTCCCCCGTCGGGGAAAACCAAAACTGTCCGGACCATGTTGGTAGACATTGGACACATTGTTTTCCATACCTGGTTGTCACTGTCTTGACCAGAGGGGTCTATGGGACCTCAATATTGTATTTTGTTAGGCTTATTCCCATTTTCTGCTGTTAGAATAATGGTTGTGTACACTGTAAAGCCTTTTAGACTTTTCTGAGATATTTACTCTGTTCAGGTTACCCAGTAACCTATAGTCACCCAGTGACTTGTATTACCCCGTAATACTTTATAGCTATTGCCTAGTTTTGGTTACCCAGTAACCTAGTCACCCAGTGACTTGTATTACCCTGTAATACTTTATAGCTATTTTTTTTTTTTTTTTTTTTTTTTTTTTTTTAAGCTATTGCAGGCTCCCGTGAGACTTTAACCTGGTCAAAAATGACAACAAGTTTGGCCTGTGTCCTACTCGCTATTGATAACAGACATCTGTATCTCACCGTTTAGTTGTGAAATTGAGTTTGATGGATTCCAGCGGTGGCAGTCCCGGACCCAGTGAAAACAGGCCTCCCGTCTCTAAAATCCTATGGAGGTAGGAGGCTGGAGGATCTATCCCCCAGGATGATCAATCCCTGGTCACTCCGTCCGGATCTGTCCACTCGAGGAATCCCACTTCTGACACCAGATTGTGATGGAAATTTTAGATTGAGATACTTGACAAAAAGGCAGTGTCTGGATCAAACAGCAAGTTGTCTTTATTTTACTTGTGCACAAGGAGAACACAGCACAAAGGAGAGATGCAGAGTGTCCTCCCCCCCTTAGCAGAAGGTAGTTTTTATACCAACCTACACAGGAGAGAGTACGTGTCCCAGAGTCACAAGCAGATCTGAAGACTTTTGCTCTAATCTTTAAGAAGACGCCATGTCCTAGCCTCGTGTGCACTAAGACACAACATCCCTTGGCCTTACAGCTGCTACGCATGCCATTGTCCTGTACAGCACTAAGCTCAGATAATAGGATAACAGTAGGATAACACAGAAATTAATGAATTTCCAACACACCCCCTCCTCTGACACAGGCAGAAATGCTACTTTGCCTCAGTTACCTTGAGGCAGTAGTCATGCTGAAACACGCTCAGCGGCCATCTGTTGTGGAGAATATGACTGTAAGTATCAACTTTTGCAAACCTTTTATTTATATTTTCTTATTCACAGATGTCAGTGGATTCATAAACTAACAAATACATCTTTTGTTTGTCTGTTGTAGGCCAGTGAGTGGACTCAACGGACCAGGTTTGAAAATCATGCTGTTGTGGGAGTTAAAGAGCACAAGACCTCGTCAACTCAGGTGGCCAACTTTGCTCTTGATGAGGAAGAGGAGATGGTAAGATTTTAAATGTTTTACCTCAGTTTTATATGCCTTGAAAAGTGTCAATGTAGCTGGAGTGAAGGCAGATTTTAATTGCTATGTTTCTTTTCACAGTGGTTTCACGAGTACTTTGTGAAGGTGCGCCCACTGCTGCTCAGAGGAAGAGGAGGAAAGAAGAGAAAGCATTCTGAAGATGAAGATGATTCTTCAGGGAGGCACTTTTTCATCTCCTCCATGGGAAGATCAATCTACAATGCCTGCAATGACTTAAAGCAGCTGCATGACAAGTAAGTTAAACTAAATTAACTGCCTACCTGGTTTTCCACGACTTTTTTTTCAAGCTTTTTTCTACCATTTTGAAATTCTGGATAAATGTTAATGAATACATGACCTTTTTCAGGTATGGCCTCCCAAAGGTCACCACACAGATGGCGAGGCGAGCATATGAGACTGCAGCACACAAGACCATGCCAGACCGTGACAAAGCCATGGTGGCAGACTACCTCGCCCACAGCTCAGCCACTGCGGACAAGCACTACCACAAGAAGGATTGGAGCAGTGTGGTGATGGCTAGTCTACTTCTGCAGAAGCTCCATGGTGATGAAGAGTGAGTATCTGTCTATGCTTCCATTACAGCATCGTCACCTGTTTCAACATTTTATACATGTACTCATTTTTTTTATGTTTGCTCAACTTCTAGACACGCACAGGGAGAAGCTGCCACCTCTTCTCGTCCATACATGGATGACCAGGTTGCCTACAACTCGTTTGTTAAGGCACATCCTGTGACTCTAGAAGGTGCTCCTCCCAAGAAGTCTCTGGCAGGAGCACACGAGCGTTACTGTTATGACCGCTGGCGTGCTCAACAGCTTGAGCTCAGAGTGCAGCATGTACTCGGTGAGTCTCTTTTTTCCTTAACCCGAGTAATGACTGTAATATATAACATGTCCACCTACTGGTTGTGTAAGCTCATTGACTAATTTCTGTTATTTATTTATGCACAGAACAATTTGGACGGCGGCAGCCTTCTGAATCCAGGGTGAGAAGCTGGATTGAGAAGCAAGGGTGGGCTGCCAATCTACCCGACGCTGCACTTATCCTCAGCCAGTGGAAGCCCTCCGGGAGCATAGAAACTGCCCTGGACTGCCGTGCCGTGCAGAAGATGTGCCGAACACAGAAGTGGAAGGGTCTTTCTGTGGTGGACATTGAGGGCAAGGGAAGGGGGGTTCTCACCACCAGACCCTTCACCGCAGGGGAGGTAGTGTGTGACTACCACGGCACAGTGATGACAAGACAGGAGGGCTTAAAAATCCACCAGGCTACAGTGGGAAAAGAGACTGGCTATATGTTCTTTTATAAATGTGGACAAGCGAGCATGTGTGTGGATGCTCATCAGGAGGACTGTTTGTGCCATCCTGGAATGCAGACATATGGCAGACTGATTAATCACTCCTCTAAGAAGGCCAATTTAAGGCCAAGACTTTTTAGTCGTGATGGGGATGATGTCATTCTTTTTATGGCCTCACGTGACATTCGTGTCAATGAGGAGATTTTATTTAATTATGGCGTCCAAAAAAAATCCTTTGCTGGGGAAGGATTAGACTTTGAGTGGCTGTAATTGTTTTCAACTATGTAAATATTGTATATATTGTAAATAAACTGTGATGTTGACTAAAGTACTTTTGTGCATTTTTTTTTATATCACTTCCAGTCAAAACCATAAATTTTCAATGTTGCTACACAAGGTACTAAATGGTGTTATTTTTCAAAATATCTACTTTTTTAGTAATACTCTCTTTGGTCTAGTTTTGTTTTATTTCGATCTTCTTTTAAATTATTAAAAATAACTAAGTCCCTCAGGGCCTATGGTAGTTTTTATCTGGTCTATCACATTCTCTTTGGTGATTTTTTGTTTTATTTCATCTTATTTTATTTTTTTAATAACTCAATCTCCATGGCTTATGGTACTCCAGTAGCATGTTTGTAGTGGTGGGGGATGGTGGGTGAATGGCCACCTAATTTGCAATGCAACATGTTTTTGCCTCTTTAGAAACAAAACTGCCACAAAAAAAAAAAAAAAGTTTTTAAAACCTTGGCTCAAAATCTGGAAATTTTTTTTACTAAATTAGGCACTTTAAAATGAACTCAAGCTGAGTAACCTACAAGTAATAGTTTAGGAGAAAGTCTATGAAATATATATACATGAATTAATGCAGTAAAAATCATCTTTTTACATATTAGCTGTTTTGTACACAATGCCTAAACCACTGTACCACCATGGCACAGAGTCTGTGTGGTGGCCGTTCACTCACCAGCCCCACCAGTCCGAGCTGCTCCATTCAAAAGTGTCCTCTCAATCTAAGTGCCAGCAGCCTATTGGATGCAAACTTAGCCTAAGAGAAAAAATGATGGCCACTCTTATGCCATCATACTCTTAAGACAACAGCTGCAACCAACTGGGTATATGGGTACAAGGGGCCCTGGGTCTGGAGCCTGTGCTCTGCTTCTCAGAGCTCCCACTGTGGCTGAAATTGTGCCCAGAATAGGCCCTTTTTTCCTGGCTTGCAGTGTGTGACAAGGGGCCTGGGTCTGGAGCAGGAGTGTAAGTAGATTTTGGCTTATGCTGGTACTTTAACAAATTATGCCTACATATATATTTTTAATAGCAGAAAAAGCAGATATACGAGGTTAAGAATGAATCTTGACTATAAATGAAAAATATAGACATGGCTTATACAGGGTTTAACAGGGTTTGAAAACAAATCAAACGCACCCTATAAAGGCCAACACACACCGGACGCACGTCAAAAAATATGCCCCTATTGTTTTCTATGAGGCGCATGGCGGTGGTTGAAAACACATGGCCCCCGTACTTCTGCAGTAACAAAGATGGTTCTCTGCTCTGTGTGACACAGACACACAGCTGTAAACACTGAGGGACAGTAGCTGCTGCTCGGGGGGACACAGGCAGCAGCTCCCGACTCCTGCTGCAGTCAGAGCACGGGGAAACTCCTTTCTGTTGCTAACTCGCCAACAACCTGCTATAGACAGGGGCGGCTCCAGACAAAACCAAAAAGCAAAATATAAATTACCATTAGTATTAAGCAACAGTTCTGTCTAGACCAGTGGTGCCCAACCTTTTTCGGCTTGCGATCTACTTTTAAAGTCATCAAGGCCAGGAGAGCTACCTTTATTTATTTTTTTTACCCCTCATTTCTATTAAACATGGTGGGAATTTATCAGGGTTATTATTATTGCAGTGGTTAAACATGAAAATAAAAATAGAAATTTAATAACTTAAATTTAAATCACATTTTATTAAACTAAAATGATAAACATTAATTATCAACTCAGGACAGGAATAACTGAATCTGATAAATGTAGCATTTTTGTCAGTGATATTTACAACGTTCCATTATTTCCTAAAATAGCTGATTATTATGGATTATAATAGGCCTACTATATTTATAATTATGCCTGAATTAAACTGCAGTATCAATGCAGCTTATCATCAAAGCGCAGCATTATTTTAGCAACACCGATGATTGACAGGAGCTCCATGGTAACCAGGGCAGGGCTTGTGAGACTTCCACAGAGTCAGCTCTCTTCACGCACGGCAACAACAAACTCCTGAAGGACAAAAACAAAGCAAACAGGTGACTTCAGGCTCTGACTCCTTCCTCACCTGTCTCCTCCCTGATACCGCTGCCTCTCCTCCTGTGCGCGTGTACGTGCGCGTGTGTTCAGAGCGGCCGCGGAGCGCGAGCCGCCCGCAGCCTCCACAACAGAACTGAGATGAAAGCAGAAAGAACTCTGAGTTTTATTAAGTTGCTTGTATTCGGTTTAGTTCGTAGCTCGTGCGGTTTACTCGCGCTTCTGCGGTGTCTCGTGTTTTAGAAAGAATAGGCTCGTTCGAGATGAGCTAGACCTGCGCAGTTTTGATCAGTGTCGGTCTGTGCGCAGACATATCAGCTGTTTTGTACAGTCATCTTTAGTGTTAAACAAGTACAGTACATTTAAAAATACTCAGTAAGACTACACCACGTCATCTGACAAGGTTTAGAGGTTGGAATGAGGCTGAACTATGTGAGAGACATGCAAAGTTAAAACAAAATCACAAACTGCTTTTGGTACATCGAATATTGTATGTAATACATTTTTGCCTCTGCATTTAAGCTCGAAGAAGGCAGACAGAAAACCAGGTGGGGGACCTAATTTGCAATAAAACATGTTAACTGCAAGAAAAAAAAAGTTTTTAAAACTTTGGCTCAAAATCTGGAAAAAAGTGTACTAAATTAGGCACTTTAAAATGAACTCAAGCTGAGTAACCTACAAGTATTAGTTTAGGGGTGGCGGTTGGTCTCCTGCCATTTCTTTTTCTGTAAACAACCACAATAATTAATATTTTAAATATGCATAATCCATAATTTTATACATGTTAAATGAAAAAACACAGAAAACAATCAAATCCTAAACAAACTTACCTTTTAAAATGCCTTTAAAATCTGTATTGTAAAAAAAGTGACCACAAAACATTTATTAATTTCAAATTTGTGATAACACTTGCCTCTCCTGTGCTGCTGTGAGAAATGACCGCAGCACTCGTTTGAGCCCTTAATATAGCTTTCCAAAGTGTTTATTTTTCTATTAATATTACGGAAGTCATGCTGTTTTACTGCCTATGTCATGAAAATGCCCTTTCACAGTTATTCCCATGCACAGTCAGGAAACCAAAGTCTTTAAGAGGTCAACACAAAATTTACTAATTACTATGAAATTAACGTCCTATTTGTTATGTCATTTTCCCTTGGCATAGTGACAATGGAGAACATTTGTGACAAACCGGAATATCAATGAATTTAATACAAATTAATAAAAAGTGACTCTTTTGTCCTTTTCCCTTGGTTATTCTGACAATTAGTTCACTTTTTGACACTCACAATACTTTATTTTTTATGGCTCTGAAAAAAGTATAATCATAAAGACTACCTGCTTTTTAGGTGGGACTGTGGCTGGACCACAATACTGGTTAAAAGAAAAAAAAAAAAAAAAAAAATGGCTGGACTTCCGCTGTCGCCACCACCATACTCTGCCCCTCTTTTCCCCTTTGTGGAGGAAGAGGAGGTAGAGGATGACACCTCCTCAGATCTTGAGGTAAGTAGTTAGTTAGTAGTTAGTAAAGGCCTCGATACCAAGGCGACTCCCAGACTGCCACCGATAAGACGGAGCGACAGCTCGTCTCTTCTCCTCTCGTTCCCTCCCGTTTCCTCACGTCGCATGACCTTTTTCCCTCTTCATTCACCGAAGCGACACCCGACCTAAAGATCGTGTCTTGCACATGCGTGTGATGTAATTACCCCCCCAAAGCGGCAGATGGCGCTAGCCAGTGAACAAAGATAAACGGAAGTGTTTGTGGAGTACATCTGGATGTAGCGCGCCTTGGTCTGCACTGTTCTCAGCTTGTTTGAACATTTGAGAAGCGTGATCATGGCCGGTTTGGACATTGTTTTGTGTGGATTATGGTTAGGGTTAGGCATGTAGCCTTGTGTCCAGCAAGTACTTCTGTGTCCGGCAAGTTAATCTAACATTAATCCAACATTAATCCAACATTAATCCAACATTAATCCAACATTAATCCAACATTAATCCAACATTAATCCAACATTAATCTAAAGAACCGAATTGAGTTGCAAAACTAATGTTGCAAACACTCTAGCCAGTAACCCAAAATGGCCCTGGCAGTAGCCCTAGTCCATTGGATGCCATCTTCAGCTGTGATGAAATGTTCTTGTGGCAACTGTGGCAAATAGGGCATGTTACGCCTGATGTAGTCATTTAGAAGTCGCAAATTCGCCTTATGAGCTGTAGACAACTGGTCTGAAAAATTTAGCAGTGGAATGTACAGCTTGGCATACGGAAAGCGACGTTTTGCTACACGTAATGCCGTCTGTAACTGTTTCACTGTAGTCTCACGTATCTTCTGTAGTCTGCAAACAATGCCAAAGGACAGCACCACATGTGTTACAGGACTGTTAACTACTGCGAATTGCAAGACGTGTGCTGCGTGTCTAAAAGTGGCGTCTGGGAAACTCTCCACTTGCAAATCTGGAATGTTATGTGAATGAATTTTCGCCAGATTTGAGTCTCCAATGAGCAGTATCCTGCCGTTGACTTCCAGTGACCACTCTACTAACTTTCTTTGTGTGTCCTTGTGACGTGTGACTTTGTATTGACCTCTACTAACATCTACTGACAAAAGTGAAGATGAAGTCTGATCAACTGAAAACAGTCCAGACGAAATGTCCTTGTCCCAGGGAGAGTCAAACAAAAGTGGTGAATAGACCTGAGCTGGGGTCGAGGCCTGCAGGGCCACGGCCGAGGTCTGTGTAGCTTGAGGTAAACTGGCATCAAGCTTGTTCTCTGGCAAAACATTAGACTCAGTAGTACAAGTTCTGTGTACTTGTCTCTGTTCTCTTGGAGGCTGTGCCCCAGGTAGAGGCACAGAGAGACAACGCCTTGTCTCATGACTCTTCCCTGCCTTGTGGCACAATAGGAGACACTTGAAAGTCTGGCAGTGGCTTATGTCTGTCCACTGGGAGGGCCTCAGGGAGAATCTGAGGGACCTCACGTGTAACTTCCACAGGGCGAGGAGCTGCAAGCACCTGTGGCTCCAGCAAGGCTATTGGTGTTTGTGAAGGGACATTGTGAGTCGCATGTACTTGTGCGTGAGCAGTACGAGTTGTCTGTTGTGCAAAAGGCTGTGCCTGTGCAACTTGGCATGATTGAGAGCCTGGGTCAGTGTGTGGAGTTGGGACTGACTGGGCCCCACCACTGTCTGGTGTGAGAGCCTCAGAAACCAGATCATGGGCCTGTTGAATGACGTGGTCCGTTAACCTGGGAAAATTACGTTTAGCCCAACGTACTGCCACATCAAACGCTGAATGCCAATCTGTAGTGTCCATAGACTGGAGGTCAGTTAACACAGAACATAACACTGTCTTGTAATGCTCTTCCAAAATTTGTAATGCGGTGCTGCTGCTCTGTTACTTGAAGAAAATAACTTTCCGCACGGAATTGCGAAAAATGGTGACAGTACGCTGCCACAGCGGTTTTCACCTCTCGTCACTCCGTCACTTCCGCTAAAATTCCAGTGAGCTGATTGGCGCGGCAGCTGTAGTGCTAGGCCTATCAGAGCGCTTTGTGCCAAAGACCAAAGACGCCAATTCAACAACAACAAGGCCAATCGGCAGGAAACTGGTCAGACGGCCTCCGTCCTGGAGCGATGGGGGCAGACGGCGCATACAGATCAAAAGGACGGAAATGAGTGACGTGGAAGAACCGTAAAGACGGCTTCAGATGGGCGATCGTCGCCTTGGTGTATGGAGGCCTTAAGTAGTTAGTAGTAGTAGTTAGTTTATAATATATACTTACTTTGAATTGCTCTGTGTATGAATTGTGCTGTACAAATAAACTTGCCTTGCCTAAAGGGCGAGTACCCCCAGCACCTCCTCCTCCTGTGGCCCCTGCTGGTCAGCCCTCCTCCCTACAGCCCTGAGCCTCATCCCTGGGGTCCTCCTCCTCCCTACTCTTCGGGGGGCTCTGGAGGAAGTCCTCCACCGCCCTACAGCCCCTACATCGGGACTCCACCCCCGCAAAGCCCCCCACCTCCCTATGGGTCTGGAGGGGAGAGCTTGAGCTCTGACTCAGAGTCAGGCTCCTCAGGCTCCTGGGGGACGACTTCCACGAACTGGATCTATGTAAGTACCATTTGACTGCTCAGTTTGTATTTATTCTCATTAAAATATGTCTGGATAATTTTTTTTTTCTAATTAGTACCCACTGGAATCAGAGCCCTCATCGCCCTCACTGTCCCCTCTGGGCACCCCCCGGGGCACCCCCCCACCTGAATACTAAAAAAATATAATTTTTTTGTGTATTTAGTTTAATGTTCGAGTTTTTTGTTTTGTGTTGTTCTTATGAATAAAAAAAAATGTTCAGGAATAATTGTGTCCTGTCCCATTTGTCCTCACCTTTTGTTAATTGGTATTAAATTAATTTAAGTTCCCATTTGTCCAGAAGTGACCTCTTTGTCAGGAGAAATGATAAAAGGGTCACTTCTTGATTTCTGATAACCAGATAACAGATAACCAGCACATCAAATGAAAGGTGGCAGTCTTCACTTTAAAATGAACCCAAGCTGAGTAACCTACAAGTATTAGTTTAGGAGAAATTCTATGACATATATATACAGGAATTAATGCATTAAAAATAATCTTTTTACATATCAGCTGTTTTGTGCAGGGTCCTCTCAATCTTAGTGTCAACAGCCTATTGGATGCAAACTTAGCCTAAGAGCCACCGTCTGTCCCAGCCCCTGCCTCTCGGCGCCCCCTCGATGCTCTTAGCTGAGTGTCCCACGGGGTCCGAAGCGTTTACTTTGAAAAAATGAGAGTGTTCAAAGCAGGCCCGGTCGCCTGAATACCGCAGCTAGGAATAATGGAATAGGACTCCGGTTCTATTTTGTGGGTTTTCTTCTCTGAACTGGGGCCATGATTAAGAGGGACGGCCGGGGGCATTCGTATTGTGCCGCTAGAGGTGAAATTCTTGGACCGGTGCAAGACGGACAAAAGCGAAAGCATTTGCCAAGAATGTTTTCATTAATCAAGAACGAAAGTCGGAGGTTCGAAGACGATCAGATACCGTCGTAGTTCCAACCATAAACGATGCCAACTAGCGATCCGGCGGCGTTATTCCCATGACCCGCCGGGCAGCGTCCGGGAAGCCCAAGTCTTTGGGTTCCGGGGGGAGTATGGTTGCAAGGCCGGACCACAATCCTTGTTAGTTTCATGTGTAACAGCATTTTAGCTGGCGCTAAAAAAAGTATAATCATAAAGACTACCTACTTTTTAGGTGGGACTTTGGCCGGACGACCAACTCATTGGTTTCATGTGCAACAGCTTTTTTGCTGGCTGTTAAAAATTATATTAATGAAGACTATTTGCTTTTTAGGTGGGACTTTGGCTGGACAACAATACTTGTTAGTTTCATGTGTAACAGCTTTTTTGCTGGCTCTTAAAAATGATAATCATAAAGACTACCTGCCCCCCCCTACCCCACCAGCCTACCAACTGGTACCAAGTGACCTTTGTCAGTTCCCCTTGGCATTGTGACAATGACATGCGTAAATTCATTTATTGGCCTGAACATGTACAATGGTGTGCTCACTATCACAATTGGACACAAGGTGGCGCTAATGAGAAATCCCCATCAAGAGCAAATAACTGAAGACAGATTGTGTTCTACTGGGTGGGACTCATTTCAAGGATTACAGGGATGTGTGTATTTTCTCTGTAGCACTTACCGTTTTGTGGCAATCATTGTTTGAAGTTTGTAAGTAAAGTTTGTAAAATGAATTGAAAAATAAAAAACGCTTTTTTAGAGAAGCTATATAAAGGGCTCAAATGAGGTACAGCAGTCATTTCTCGCAGCAACGCCGCAAAGGTAAGTATGGAACCATTGATTTGACGTGTTATTACAAATTTGAATTTACTAAATAGGCACTTTATTTTTTTTCATTTTACAGATTTTAAACGCATTTTCCTCTAATATGTATGATACTACTACTACTGCAGAGATTCTATTTTTTGTTGTTTCCAGAAAAAAAAAATGGCTGGACTTCCGCCGTCGCCACCACCACCACCAACCTCACCAACCTCACCACCCTCACCACCTTCACCATACTCTGCCCCTCTTTTCCCCTTTGTGGAGGAAGAGGAGGTAGAGGATGACACCTCCTCAGATCTTGAGGTAAGTAGTTAGTTAGTAGTTAGTAAAGGCCTCGATACCAAGGCGACTCCCAGACTGCCACCGATAAGACGGAGCGACAGCTCGTCTCTTCTCGTCCCCTCCCGTTTCCTGACGTCGCATGACCTTTTTCCCCTCTTCATTCACCGAAGCGACAGCCGACCTAAAGACCGTGTCTTGCACATGCGTGTGATGTAATTACCCCCCCAAAGTGGCAGATGGCGCTAGCCAGTGAACAAAGATAAACGGAAGTGTTAGCGGAGTACATCTGCATGTAGTGCGCCTTGGTCTGCCACTGTTCTCAGCTTGTTTGAACATTTGAGAAGCGTGATCATGGCCGGTTTGGACATTGTTTTGTGTGGATTAGGTGCCGCTGCTCTGTTACTTGAAGATGATAACTTTCCGCACGGAATTGCGAAAAATGGTGACAGTACGCTGCCACAGCGGTTTTCACCTCTCGTCACTCCGTCACTTCCGCTAAAATTCCAGTGAGCTGATTGGCGCGGCAGCTGTAGTGCTAGGCCTATCAGAGCGTTTCGTGCCAAAGACCAAAGACGCCAATTCAACAACAACAAGGCCAATTGGCAGGAAACTGGTCAGACGGCCTCCGTCCTGGAGCGATGGGGGCAGACGGCGCATACAGATCAAAAGGACGGAAATGAGCGACGTGGAAGAACTGTAAAGACGGCTTCAGATGGGCGATCGTCGCCTTGGTGTATGGAGGCCTTAAGTAGTTAGTAGTTAGTTTATAATATATACTTACTTTGAATTGCTCTGTGTATGAATTGTGCTATACAAATAAACTTGCCTTGCCTAAAGGGCGAGTACCCCCAGCACCTCCTCCTCCTCTGGCCCCTGCTGGTCAACCCTCCTCCCTACAGCCCTGAGCCTCATCCCTGGGGTCCTCCTCCTCCCTACTCTTTGGGGGGCTCTGGAGGAAATCCTCCGCCGCCCTACAGCCCCTACATCGGGACTCCACCCCCGCAAAGCCCCCCACCTCCCTATGGGTCTGGAGGGGAGAGCTTGAGCTCTGACTCAGAGTCAGGCTCCTCAGGCTCCTGGGGGACGACTCCAACGAACTGGATTCTATGTAAGTACCATTTGACTGCTCAGTTTGTATTTATTCTCGTTAAAATATGTCTGGATAATTTTTTTTTTCTAATTAGTACCCATTGGAATCAGAGCCCTCATTGTCCTCACTGTCCCCCCCGGGCACCCCCACACCTGAATACTAAAAAATTATATATTTATTTTTTGTAAATGTTTTTTTTTTTACTATTTTGTTTTTTGTTCTATTTTAGTTTAATGTTGAGTGTTTTGTTTTGTGTTGTTTTTATAAATAAAAAAAATTGTTAAGGAATAATTGTGTGCTGTCCCATTTGTCCTCACCTTTTGTTAATTGGTATTAAATTAATTTAAGTTCCCATTTGTCCAGAAGTGACCTCTTTGTCAGGAGAAATGATAAAAGGGTCACTTCTTGATTTCTGATAACCAGATAACAGATAACCAGCACATCAAATGAAAGGTGGCAGTCTTCACTTTAAAATGAACCCAAGCTGAGTAACCTACAAGTATTAGTTTAGGAGAAATTCTATGAAATATATATACAGGAATTAATGCATTAAAAATCATCTTTTTACATATTAGCGGTTTTGTACACAATGCCTAAACCACTGTACCAGCTCCAGGTTCATTATGACATATACAGAAAAATGTTGAATGTTTTCAATCAAATTCTGCGTAGAACAAGGGAAAGGTATTTTTCTGAAATTATTACAAACTGCAGTAACAACTCTCGTGTCCTGTTTGCTACAGTAAACAGGTTAACAAACCCCCAGCTCCATTGCCTTCAGAACTAATTTCCACATCTAAGTGCAATGAGTTTGCAAGACTTTTTAATGACAGGGTTCAGAGAATTAAACATGCTATAAACTCCACAGCACAGATAACAACTCTGCAGCCATCCAGACTCAGAGCTGACACACTTCACCCCTGTCACTGACAAAACCCAGAGATCATCTCCAGTCTGAGTTCATCCACTGCTGCCTTGATGTGTTACCCACTAGATTTCTAAAATCTGTGCTGAGCAGTTTGTTACCTCAGCTTTCTCATTTAGTTAACATCTCACTGCAATCTGGGACATTTCCAAGGGCCTTGAAAACTGCCGTTATCAAACCTCTCCTAAAGAAGAGCAGTCTTGATGCCACAGTACTGAACAACTATCGGCCCATATCAAACCTGCCGTTTTTAGGTAAAGTCCTTGAGAAAGTTGTATACCAACAACTTACTGACTTTCTTCTGTGGAACAACTGCTTTGATGATTTTCAGTCAGGTTTTAGGCCCCATCACAGCACTGAGACTGCTCTTATCAAGGTGACTAATGACATCGCCTGAACACCGACACAGGCAAAGTCTCTGTCTTAGTTCTGCTGGATCTGAGGTTGACCATGTGATCCTGTTACAAAGATTAGAGGACTGGGTGGGTATTTCTGGTACTGCCCTAAAATGGTGTAAGTCCTATCTTGAAGACAGGAAGTACTTTGTTGAAATCGGTAACTGTGTTTCAGACCAAATGGCCCTGACCTGTGGAGTGCCCCAGGGGTCCATCCTGGGACCTCTTTTGTTCAATCTTTACCTGCTCCCTTTAGGCCAATTAATAAGCAGCAATAACATCTCCTACCACAACTATGCAGATGACTCAGATTTACATCTCACTGACAGCACTGACCTGAGGATTCACTCTGTCACTGCATCCAACAGATCAATGAGTGGATGAGAAACAACTTTCTCCAGCTAAATACAGACAAGACTGAAATAATCATCTTTGGCCCACAGAAACAAAGACAAGGTGTCTGTAGTCACCTCGAGTCTCTTTCACTAAAACCAAGTCAGGTTAGAAATCTCGGGGTAATCATGGACTCTGACTTGAACTTCAGCAGTCACATTAAATCTATAACATCATCAGCATTTTACCATCTCAAAAACATTGCCAGAATCAAAGGTTTACTGTCTAAACAAGACCTAGAGAGACTTATTCATGCGTTCATCTCCAGCAGGTTAGACTCCTGTAACACTGCTCACTGGACTCACTAAACCAGCTGTGAGACAGCTGCTGGACGTAAAGAACGCTGCTGCTCGGGTCCTGACCAAAACCAGGAAGTACGACCATATTGACCCCGGGGACAGGTCTCTGCTGGGACGCCGAGGACCCCGGGGACAGGTCTCTGCTGGGACGCCGAGGACCCCGGGGACAGGTCTCTGCTGGGACGCCGAGGACCCCGGGGACAGGTCTCTGCTGGGACGCCGAGGACCCCGGGGACAGGTCTCTGCTGGGACCCCGAGGACCCCGGGGACAGGTCTCTGCTGGGACCCCGAGGACCCCGGGGACAGGTCTCTGCTGGGACCCCGAGGACCCCGGGGACCTCAGGGACAGGTCTCTGCTGGGACTCTGAGAACCTCGGGGACAGGTCTCCGCTGGGACCCCGAGGACCCCAGGGACAGGTCTCTGCTGGGACCCCGAGGACCTCAGGGACAGGTCTCTGCTGGTCCCAGAGTCAGGACTAAACTCTGGAACAGTCTCCTGACGATGTTAGACCTCTGCTCTGACAATGTTCAAGTCCAGACTTAAAACTGTTCTTTAACTGTGCATTTGCCAACTGAAAGTGTTTTATCTGCACTCTTTTAAATTTGCCTTTTTTTCCTGTAAAGCACTTTGAATTGCTTTGTGTATGAATTGTGTTGTACAAATAAACTAGCCTTGCCTTACAATAATCTAACCCGAGAGTCTTTAGAGCGCTCAATTATTTATTCTTTGTTCTTTTTCATTATTTATTTAAGGATTTAAATCTGAATGGAGGTGATGTCAGGTATTTGTCACAGTCAGTTGTTGTCCCGTCTTAGGTTATTCAAATTAAAATTTGAATCAAAATGAGAATTAGAATTAGAATTAAACTGCATTTTTTTGGAATCCGTGTTGGGAATTGAAGCACCTGCAATAAAGTAAGATGAAATAATCCAATTTTATGGCATTCAGCCTTTAAAGAACGAAACACATAACTAATCAAATTAATTGAAGGTGTCATCTTTACATAGTTCAGTGTTACGTTTCTGGAATATTATTTTGCCAAGGATTAATAAATTAAGAAGACCAGGGTTAGTTTAAATGGTGATTATAAAGTACTTGCAGTCCTGCAAGCATACAGCAAAAATAAGAATTAGTCCCCAAACAGAATGAGATATAGGTCAGGTTGAGAACTCAGATACAGCCAAAGTATTATAAGTTATCACTCAGAAATGAAATAAGGTGCGTAACCATGGTTACTGAAGACGCGTAACACGCTATAAGTCCCCGCGAGACCGAAGTAAGGTCCGTAAGAAAAAGAAGGCTGGAGAGAAACAAAATATGCAGAGAAAAATAAGAGCACCTACTTTTCTGTGAACCAACCCGGGGCCCAGACCTTTCGTTAACACCGCTACTGTAACGGGTTCTTGATGGTCACCAGTGTGGACACAGGAATGTGAGACACAGGGGTTCTGGTCACTGCACCTTTAATGCCCTTTAAACAGGAGCAAGAGCATGGAATTAGTGGACAGCACAAGTTCAGCTCCCAGCACAGACCGCTCATCTCACCTGAGTTATACATATACTATAGTCTGTGGAGTACCACAGGGTTCTGTGATTGCTCCAAAAATCTTTTATTATTTTCATGAATGATGTTTGTAACCTTTTTGCTTTGATTGAGATTTATAATGTTGGCAGATGATAGAAAGGGAACATAAAGCTGCTCAAACCTGGCTTGATATGAACAAATTATCTCTTCATAGACAAAGCAACAAAAAGAAAAGATATATTTTAAGAGTTTTGATATGAAGTTCTTATTGGTTGTAACTGATGGTAGGCGAACATGGAAACAGTAGATTAATTACAAAACATTGTACTATAGAGATGAATATTTCAGAAAAGGAGTAAAACCATTTATGGAATAATGTTATTACAAGATGGAAAAAAGTGTAATTTTATTTTACAAAACTAAAATGTCACAACTTGTTTTAAACAGTTCTATGATCTGAATAAACCGTGTGCTTTGGTTTGAAGATCACACCTTGTATTATTCTACTTACATTAGAAAATAATAAAAAACAGGTGAATTGTTAATGAGCACACATTTGGTGTGTTGTCTAACATCAAGTGTTTATGTGCAGTTATGACAGATATATTGTGCAGTGTGACTGAAACAAGTAAACTGAACTTGACTAAGTGTAAATCTTATCAAAATGATTCTAATTCCACTCACGCTCACTGAACTGAGTCACTTCACATTTGATGAGGAAAAAATCCTCCTTATAGATGCTTAGGTCTCTTTCTCTAAACTTTGTAGATGAGTGGAAAAGTTGTACTTCATCCTAGTGCTGTGTACACAGTGTTACACACTCACTACACAGTGATGTGTTAAAGTTATAGATGTGTTAATCTGATCAGTTTATGTCCTCAGTAAAATGTAAAAACAGTAACATACAATCAAAATAACCTCTTTCCTCTTTTTAAATGTAACCCTGTTTCAATGATTCATCTAATACTTTACAGTTTATTTTCATTCAGCTCCAACAAACCACTGTCAGTACAGTGCTAACAAATACTACTGCAGTATCATAAACCCTTTAAGTGTAACAGAATAACATTTATTCAGTAAAATCTGATCACTTTGTGTCCTCATCTAATACATTGTCCTCTTTTTATTTCTTTCACTTTTTTAGTCCTATTTTTTTGTTGCAGTTCTGTCTCTGAAGAGACAAAAACATGTTGCATTGCAAATTAAGTGTCCCTTCACCCACCAGTGTCTCAGTCTAAGTGTCAACAGCCATTTGGTTGCAAACTTAGCCTAAGAGAAACAGACTTATTCTGTTGCATTGCAAATTAGGAAACCATTCACCCACCAGCCCCCACCAGTCCTCGGTGCTTAAGTGGGGGTTTCATGAGCAGGCATTTTGGGCAGGGCCAGGTGTATTTAAGGGCACAGATGGACTTACCTTTCAGTAGTTGTTTTTCCTTTCTGAAGAAGACCTGCTACATTTCTCGTTGCCTTTTTGACTTGGATTTTTTTCTGAAAAGATGGCTTCTGATCTGTAAGTTTACAGTTTGGTTTTCCATCTGTCTTTGCCTAGCTACCTTTCTTTTCTTAGTAAAAGTGTGTTCTAACTTTTGCTATATTTGTATTGGTTTGATTGAGATTTTAGCTTAAGAAGACCAGCAAAGCTTGCCTTTGAATTACTTCATGCTTTTATTTATACTGTCTGTTTTCTTCCTTTCTCCCAGTAAATAGGACCCACCTCCTGTGTCCTTTGTGCAAGAAGACTCATTCGAGTCTTCCTACGCATCTGGTGAGGACATGCATGAAGACAGCCTCAAAAGAGGACGTCCCCCCGTGTAGTGGAAGAAGCCAAGAAGGAGGCCCACGAGCTGCTCACAGTGGGACGAGTCTGGAAGTACAAGGACATCAAAATGATCCTGGACAGCTCTGACCCTCTTGGCAGGTATGATTTATGTTTGTCTTTTTATTATTTCCTTTTTTTTCTTGCCATACAAACACAATGTTAGGTTGCTGAAATCATTGCATTGAGGCTGACTGTTGTATATTTCCTAGCATTTAGTAAAACAGTGCTTCACAACTGATAGGGTTATGTTTTCATATCTTATTTCTCATCAAATTTTTCTTATTTTACTGAAAGTTACCAGCCCTTCTGCTGTTGTGTTGCAAATTAGGTGGCCTCTCTCTCACCATCCCCCATCAGTCTTAGCTGCTAAATTTACCTGTGCACACACCTCTGGAGTGTCTGTGCTCTTTACATGTGCAGTAACTCAGAGCATTGCAACAAAACTAAATTTAAATATGCTTTTATTTCTGTAAGGATGATTAAGGAGCTTCAGGACAGAGGCAATGCTGTGCAAGAAATCCCTGCTGAAGAACCAGCTCCCAGTCCACCAGCACCCACTCTTCCTGCACCCGTTCCACCTGCACCAGTGGAGAAGGCCAGTGAGGGAGACTGAGAGCTCTGGAGACCTCTATCAGTGCTAAGGGTTTACCTTCCTTGCTTTCTCACATTTTTTTAAAATGTGTCATGGTTCATTTGTTTTTATAATGTTTAATTATTTTTCACAGTCCTGATAGAACCACAGCGATGACTTCACTGAGGGAGACAATGAAGTCCGCAGGCTTGTATCAGAAGCACTCCCTTGATCATCCTCTGCTGTGTGGTTTCCACAACTGGTTAAAGAATGACTTATCAGCAACCACAAACAGGAGGTAAGAACATCAATATTTCAAAAGTTTTACTCCATTGCATAAAAGCACTCCATAATCCATTTACATCTCTCCATAATTTGATTTAATTACAGGTGGAAAATGTTGCTCGCTTTATGTATTTCATGAATCAGCAGCAGCCCACTCTCCAGTTTGTGCGTGACAGAGAGCGCAGCCGTGAGTACTTCACCAAGCTCTCCGAGGTTGGGCTCTCCAAACAGACACTGAGCAATTACATCAAAAGTCTCAAAAGGTAAGCAGTCTATTGCTGATTAATGTAGGTAGACTTAACTACATATTGCACAATTTTTGGAACGTTACTGGTTATATTTAAAATGTGACTGACTTTTCTTTCTTTTATAGGTTCATGAAATACATCACAGGGAGCACAAACCTAACATTTGAAGACCGGGATTTGCAACTGGACTGCAAGGAGTACATCCTTTTCCTTAATAATGTCCAGACAGGAGTGTCAAAACAAGTTGCCAAGGAGGTGCTTAGGAAGAAGTAAGTATCTCATATTAGCAATGCTGGTAACTACAAATATGAATTTCTTAACTGTTTCATAACAAGGCTTTTTTTTCACAGCTATGACACTCTCCGAGAGGGGACTCTGTCCATCCCAGAGGTCGTGGCAGTGCTGACCAAGGCCAAGAGAGACTTCTTGGCCATCATGGAGAAGCTGTTTCCGTCCTCTGATCCCCCTCCTCTGACACAGGCAGAAATGCTACTTTGCCTCAGTTACCTTGAGGCAGTAGTCATGCTGAAACACGCTCAGCGGCCATCTGTTGTGGAGAATATGACTGTAAGTATCAACTTTTGCAAACCTTTTATTTATATTTTCTTTTTCACAGATGTCAGTGGATTCACAAACTAACAAATACATCTTTTGTTTGTCTGTTGTAGGCCAGTGAGTGGACTCAATGGACCAGGTTTGAAAATCATGCTGTTGTGGGCGTTAAAGAGCACAAGACCTCGTCGACTCAGGTGGCCAACTTTGCTCTTGATGAGGAAGAGGAGATGGTAAGATTTTAAATGTTTTACTTCAGTTTTATATGCCTTGAAAAGTGTCAATGTAGCTGGAGTGAAGGCAGATTTTAATTGCTATGTTTCTTTTCACAGTGGTTTCACGAGTACTTTGTGAAGGTGCGCCCACTGCTGCTCAGAGGAAGAGGAGGAAAGAAGAGAAGGCATTCTGAAGAAGATGATTCCTCAGGGAGGCACTTTTTCATCTCCTCCATGGGAAGATCAATCTACAATGCCTGCAATGACTTAAAGCAGCTGCATGACAAGTAAGTTAAACTAAATTAACTGCCTACCTGGTTTTCCATGACTCTTTTTTTTCTACCATTTTGAAATTCTGGATAAATGTTAATGAATACATGACCTTTCCAGGTATGGCCTCCCAAAGGTCACAACACAGATGGCGAGGCGAGCATATGAGACTGCAGCACACAAGACCATGCCAGACCGTGACAAAGCCATGGTGGCAGACTACCTCGCCCACAGCTCAGCCACTGCGGACAAGCACTACCACAAGAAGGATTGGAGCAGTGTGGTGATGGCTAGTCTACTTCTGCGGAAGCTCCATGGTGATGAAGAGTGAGTATCTGTCTATGCTTCCATTACAGCATCGTCACCTGTTTCAACATTTTATACATGTACTCATTTTTTTTATGTTTGCTCAACTTCTAGACACGCACAGGGAGAAGCTGCCACCTCTTCTCATCCATACATGGATGACCAGGTTGCCTACAACTCGTTTGTTAAGGCACATCCTGTGACTGTAGAAGGTGCTCCTCCCAAGAAGTCTCTGGCAGGAGCACACGAGCGTTACTGTTATGACCGCTGGCGTGCTCAACAGCTTGAGCTCAGAGTGCAGCATGTACTCGGTGAGTCTTTTTGTCCTTAACCCGAGTAATGACTGTAATATATAACATGTCCACCTCTTGGTTGTGTAAGCTCATTGATTAATTTCTGTTATTTATTTCTGCACAGAACACTTTGGACGGCGGCAGCCTTCTGAATCCAGGGTGAGAAGCTGGATTGAGAAGCAAGGGTGGACTGCCAATCTACCCGACGCTGCACTTATCGTCAGCCAGTGGAAGCCCTCCGGGAGCATAGAAACTGCCCTGGACTGCCGTGCCGTGCAGAAGATGTGCCGAACACAGAAGTGGAAGGGCCTTTCTGTGGTGGACATTGAGGGCAAGGGAAGGGGGGTTCTCACCACCAGACCCTTTGCCGCAGGGGAGGTAGTGTGTGACTACCACGGCACAGTGATGACAAGACAGGAGGGCTTAAAAATCCACCAGGCTACAGCTACAGTATCTGCTTTTGTGGTAATCCTCTCTTTGGTCTAATTTTGTTTTATTTCATCTCCTTTTAAATTATTAAAAATAAAAGTCCCCAGGGCCTATGGTACTCCAGTAGCATGTTTATAAAGTTTTTATCTGGTTTATTTATATATTGAACAGTGCTTGACAAGAAAAAGACACACAATAACAGCACATTTCACTCTGTAATTTCATAGTAAAGTTAGTAAATTTTGTGTTGACCTCTTAAAGACTTTGGTTTCCTGATTGTGCATGGGAATAACTGTGAAAGGGCATTTTAATGACAGCACTTAAAATCCTAACCTGCTTTGAAGCAGCTACCTTCCAGTTGCTGGGTAAATGCCTAACCCTGTGTGCCACCATGGCTGTGTGATGGTTACATAGGCAGCAAAACATAGCATGACCTCTGTAAAATTAATGGAAAATAAACACTTTGGAAAGCTATATAAAGGGCTCAGACGAGTGCTGCAGTCATTTCTCACAGCAGATTGATTTTACATGTGTTATCACAAATTTGAAATTAATAAATGTTTTGTTGGCCACTTTTTTATAATACAGATTTTAAAGGCATTTTAAAAGGTAAGTTTGTTTAGGTTTTGATTATGTTTTGTGTGTATTTTCATTTAACATGTATAAAATTATGGATTATGCATATTTAAAACATTAATTATTGTAGTTGTTTACAGAAAAAGAAATGGCAGGAGACCAACTGCCACCCCTGGAACTGGAGGCCAATGAGGAAAGTCCACCGCCTTCCCCAAGCTCCTCAACCTCCGATGACACCGTCATTGTAGAAGTAAGTACCATATTACTGCCCAAATAAATGTATTTGAGTGTTTGCGTGAAACATTACGCAAGGAGAATCCTGCTATTACCTTTTTGCTTATTCTGCTAAATATGTCTGCCTATTACAGTTTTTGCAAATTGTGCCATTTTATGCCATAAATTTTAAGCTTACGCAAACACTCGCAATGGCTTCTGCCATTGCAAATTTCTAGTTTTATATATGTTTAGATTATAATAGTTTTCCTTTTTTTCTTTTTTCTAAGCCAGAGGAGAATCACCTTTTCATCCCTTTTTTGTGGCCCTCCCCGCAACACCCCACAACCCGCCTGTTCCTGTCCCCATTCCTGGCCCCCCACCCTCCAGCCACAGTCCCCCTCCGACCTTCAGCCCCAGGCCTGACAGTGAGTCAGAGGATGACTCAGAGCCTGTCCAGCCTGTCCTCATGTGGAAGTACCATGTTACTGCACACTTTATTTTATTAAACATATGTTTGGATTATAATCATTTTCAGAAATACTTTACTTTTTTTTGCAGCACGCCTCAGACTCTGAGGCGTCACCGACAAACACCCCCGAGAAAATTAAATTATTAATTTTTCTCTCCGCTATTGGCCAGCTATTTCCTTGTCCTTACTGAGGAGTGGCGACAGGTGACCCTAAACCAATCAGAGCCACCAATCTTTTTCTTGGGGATCCCCCACCCCCCTTGTTTATTCGCAACAAGCGAGAAGAGATGGCGGAGAGTGGAAATCAGGAGTTAGTTCCCAAAAAAATTTGACATCTTTTATTTGGAACTGGTTTGGTTTTAAACCTGAAGACACAGAACAAAAGAATGTAGTATGTAGAGTGTGTTTGGAAAGTGTAAAGGCGACAGATGGCAAAGTTATGGACTCACGCTACGAGCTACAGAGTCGAAAGTTTTTTTCGCACACCGCCATCCCACGCTTGTACGCTGATTGCCGTGAACGTGTTCTTCAGCAAATTAAAAACGTGCAGTTCTTTGCCACTACTAGTGACCTGTGGTCTAGCCGGACATCAGAACCATATCTGAGTTTGACTATACATTATATTGACAAATGGAAGCTCTGCAACGCTCCTCTGCAGACCACCTATTTCCCAGAGGACCACACGGGGGAGCTCATAGCTGCAGGACTGAAAGAGGCTCTTGAGTCCTGGGGGCTCAAAGAAACTAACATGACCTGCATGACCACAGACAGCGGGGCTAATATGGTCAAAGCACTGGATCTCAACAGCTGGACACGACTTCAGTGCTTTGGACACAGATTACACCTAGCAATTGGTGAGTGGATTAACATTAGCCTATTATCACCATTATTATTACAATGTACTAGTATAAGAGAACATAAGTAAATAAATGACATAGTAAACTATCGAGGGTGAAGTCACATCTCTCCTTCCAGTCTAAATCTTCAACCCGCTCAGTCCTACGTTCCTGTTTTAAAAGCGTTTTCAAAAAGGTTTCCCCAGCGCAGATCTGCAGAACTAAATGAACCAAACCACGTAGGTTCACCGAGCTGACGCACACACGCAATCAAATTCTTTTTCCTCATTTCCCAATATGGTGGAGTACCCCTTACTGGCGTCAAAAAACGATAACCATTATCAAACTGTAACAGATCTTTCAACATTTCTGTACCTATAACATTACCTTGCACAAGACCTGTCTGACCTTTTTGTAAAGCCATCCACACTTTTGACACAACCTGCTCAACTTCCAACATGTATAGAGCTAAGAATATATATTTAACATTACGTGCAAATCTACCAACCGCGTGCAAGATCCTGTTAATGAAATATCGGCACAAGGTTAAACAGGAACGCCTAGCAGTGTGAAAAGTATTACGTCCTAGGGGGAACTCAACTGGGAAGCATTTTGCTTCATTTTCCTTATCAGAGAGCAAAGCAACCGGATTGTTGCCTTCTGCCAGAGCTAAATTTAATACACCCTCAAAATAGCGATCGAGTGCTTCCTGAGCCATATCTACAGGCATAAAAAACGTATCCTGAAACATACAATGTCGCTGTCTATCATGGAGAAGCTCATCATCTAAATTTTTCACCTGGTCTTCAGTTTCTACATTAATCTCGGCTCCCGTATCCATAGCTTCATCTTCTTTTCTACCAAACTCATTTATCCAGTCTTCATTAAACTGAATATCTAAATAATACTGATTATTTTGTTTAAGATACGCAATCGCTCGCCTTACACGCAATGTGTCTACAAACTGATACTCAGTGTCCTTTATACGCAAGTTTTCGCTTTAGTTTCACGCGCAACAAAGAAGCGTCTGTGTTAGAACATGGCAACAAATTTGTTGTTTCAACAATGTTAGCTGGAACACACGTAACAGGACCATGAACTCCGTTTTGACCTCCTTTGGGTAAAGCTACCATTTGCATAAATGTAATTGCAAGCGCAACTAAATGCTGTTCTACATTATTCAAACACAACAACTCAGGAGGAATATCATCTAATTCCAAATTGTTGATTGAACATTCAGGTGGCATTTCACCCCTGCTGAGTTTAGAGTGGCACGTGGAGCAGATCCATAAACTACCTCTAGCTGTATCTAAGACTGGGCATGGCGTTGTACAGTTATCGTCGCATTTATGTAAATAGGTCTCCGAGATACACCGATCAGCTAACGCAGCGCTTTTAGTTTTAGCCATATAGTCTTCCTTTCTACAAGGTAAGACCTGGTTCTTCTTTAACAGTTTAAAGCACACGCAACATATATATTCTGGCCCGTCTTCTACTTTAGCTACAAACTGTTTCATGACAAAGTTCTCAGCTTTTTGTTTTCTCTGCTTTTGCCTTAACCTGTATCCAGCACCAGTTTTATTTCTACTTTGTTCATTTTTATGGTATTTCTGTTTACTGTGTGCCTTAACTTTTTGTTTGTGCAGTGGATTTGCTCTGTACTTTTGTTTACTTACTGCTCTAATTTTCTGTTTGTGCTGCAAATTAACCTTATATTTTTCTATGCTTGCTGCCTTAAGTTTTCTCTGTATTCTGAATTAACTCTATTTCTGTTTATGATTCTTTGTCTCTCTATACTCTACATTCTCTCACTCTACATGGGGTGATGGTGGCGCAGTGGGTTAAGCATTCACCCAGCAATCGGAGGGTAGCCGGTTTGAATCCCATCTGAAGCGCATACTGTCGTTGTGTCCCTGGGCAAGACACTTCACCCACCTTGCCTGTGTGAATGTGTTAGTGTGGCTGTGTTTGGTGGTGGTCGGAGGGGCCGTTGGCGCAGATTGGCAGCCACGCTTCCGTCAGTCTGCCCCAGGGCAGCTGTGGCTACAGAAGTAGCGCACCACCACCAAGTGTGACTGAGGAGTGAATGAATAATTGATCAATTGTAAAGCGTCTTTGAGTGTCCAAAAAAAGCGCTATATAAATTCGATGAATTATTATTATTATTATTATTACTACATTAGTTCTGTGTGATTGCTGCCTTGTACTTTTCTCTGTACTCTGTTTCTATATTTCTTTATTTTGAAGGTTAATTGCTGTCTTAACCTTTTCCCTATACATTTCATGGTTTCTATATTTCTGTTTGCTTGCTTCCCTAAGCTTTTCTTGATAAAGTAAATTAAACCTGTACTGCTTTAAAGTATTTTCTTAAACTTTCTCTCCATGTGCATCTTCTTGCCTGTATCTATTTCTCGGTGTTTCATTTATCTCCTCTCTATATTTGGTGTAGGTGTTTTTTAAATGCTTTTTCTTTTGAATGTACTTAGATAATCTATTGTGTTTTAAATGTATATTACTTGCTGGACTAACCTGTGATTTGGCATCTACCTTTTTAGATCTAATATTGTAACCTTCCACAAAAAAAAAAAAAAAAAAAAAAAAAAAAAAAAAAAAACTCTAAATCTACTGGACATCAAGTTAGTTTTTCCTTAAAGACGTGTCAGTGTTCATCCAAACTCCTTCATCAGTTTGAATTTACAGGAAACAGGAAGTCACTGGCATTAAATACACAGCTGAAGGTCACCTGATCAATCAGTGTGTGACCTGCCAGGCCAAAAAAGGCAATGTCACTCCAGCACATGCCATTTCAACAAAATGGCTGCCATTGACTGTGTTGCCAGATAAGATGGTAAACCTCAGCTTATGGTGGTGTCCCACCGCTGCTCTGGGGAGGAAGCTACTTCACTCACAAAACGCCGAGGTACAGCCTTTAAGACAGTAGTCGTTGCCTTTTTGATTTGGATTTTTTTCTGAAAAGATGGCTTCTGATCTGTAAGTTTACAGTTTGGTTTTCCATCTGTCTTTGCCTAGCTACCTTTTTTTTATTAAAAGTGTGTTTTTTCTAACTTTTGCTATATTTGTATTGGTTTGATTGAGATTTTAGCTTAAGAAGACCAGCAAAGTTTGCCTTTGAATTACTTTACTTTTTCCCAGTAAAGCTCGCAATAGGACCCACCTCCTGTGTCCTTTTTGCAAGAAGACTCATTCGAGTCTTCCTACGCATCTGGTGAGGACATGCATGAAGACAGCCTCAAAAGAGGACGTCTCCCGTGTAATGAAAGAAGCCAAGAAGGAGGCCCACGAGCTGCTCAGAGTGGGACGAGTCTGGAAGTACAGGGACATCAAACTGATCCTGGACAGTTCTGACCCTCTTGGCAGGTATGATTTATGTTTCAGTGTTTCTTTTATTATTTTTATCATTTCCTTCTTTTTTTTTCTTCTTGCCATACAAACACAATGTTAGGTTGCTGAAATCATTGCATTGAGGCTGACTGTTGTACATTTCCTAGCATTTAGTATAACAGTGCTTCACAACTGATAGGGTTATGTTTTTATCTTATTTCTCATCAAATTTGTCTTTACTTATTTTACTGAAAGTTACCAGCCCTTCTGCTGTTGTGTTGCAAATTAGGTGGCCTTTCTCTCACCATCCCCCATCAGTCTTAGCTGCTAAATTTACCTGTGCACACACCTCTGGAGTGTCTGTGCTCTTTACATGTGCAGTAACTCAGAGCATTGCAACAAAACTAAATTTAAATATGCTTTTATTTCTGCAAGGATGATTAAGGAGCTTCAGGACAGAGGCAATGCATGAAATCCCTACTGAAGAACCAGCTCCCAGTCCACCAGCACCCACTCTTCCTGCACCCGTTCCACCTGCACCAGTGGAGAAGGCCAGTGAGGGAGACTCTGAGAGCTCTGGAGACCTCTATCAGTGCTAAGGGTTTACCTTCCTTGCTTTCTCACATTTTTTAAAAATGTGTCATGCTTCATTCTGTTTATAATGTTTAATTATTTTTCACAGTCCTGATAGAACCACAGCCATGACTTCATTGAGGGAGACAATGAAGTCCGCAGGCTTGTACCAGAAGCACTCCCTTGACCATCCTCTGCTGTGTGGTTTCCACAACTGGTTAAAAAATGACTTATCAGCAACCACAAACAGGAGGTAAGAACATCAATATTTCAAAAGTTTTACTCCATTGCATAAGAGCACTCCATAATCCATTTACATCTCTCCATAATTTGATTTAATTTCAGGTGGAAAATGTTGCTCGCTTTATGTATTTCATGAATCAGCAGCAGCCCACTCTCCAGTTTGTGCGTGACAGAGAGCGCAGCCGTGAGTACTTCACCAAGCTCTCCGAGGTTGGGCTCTCCAAACAGACAGTGAGCAATTACCTCACAAGTCTCAAAAGGTAACAAGTCTATTGCTGATTAATGTAGGTAGACTTAACTACATATTGCACAATTTTTGGAACGTTACTGGTTATATTTAAAATGTGACTGGCTTTTCGTTCTTTTATAGGTTCATGAAATACATCACAGGGAGCACAAACTTAACATTTGAAGACAGGGATTTGCAACTGGACTGCAAGGAGTACATCCCTTTCCTGAATAATGTCCAGACAGGAGTGTCCAAACAAGTTACCAAGGAGGTGCTTAGGAAGAAGTATCTCATATTAGCAATGCTGGTAACTACAAATATGAATTGCTTAACTGTTTATTAACAAGGCTTTTTTTCACAGCTATGACACTCTCCGAGAGGGGACTCTGTCCATCCCAGAGGTCGTGGCAGTGCTGACCAAGGCCAAGAGAGACTTCTTGGCCATCATGGAGAAGCTGTTTCCGTCCTCTGATCCCCCTCCTCTGACACAGGCAGAAATGCTACTTTGCCTCAGTTACCTTGAGGCAGTAGTCATGCTGAAACACGCTCAGCGGCCATCTGTTGTGGAGAATATGACTGTAAGTATCAACTTTTGCAAACCTTTTATTTATATTTTCTTATTCACAGATGTCAGTGGATTCATAAACTAACAAATACATCTTTTGTTTGTCTGTTGTAGGCCAGTGAGTGGACTCAACGGACCAGGTTTCAAAATCATGCTGTTGTGGGCGTTAAAGAGCACAAGACCTCGTCGACTCAGGTGGCCAACTTTGCTCTTGATGAGGAAGAGGAGATGGTAAGATTTTAAATGTTTTACTTCATTTTTTTTATGCCTTGAAAAGTGTCAATGTAGCTGGAGTGAAGGCAGATTTTAATTGCTATGTTTCTTTTCACAGTGGTTTCACGAGTACTTTGTGAAGGTGCGCCCACTGCTGCTCAGAGGAAGAGGAGGAAAGAAGAGAAGGCATTCTGAAGATGAAGATGATTCTTCAGGGAGGCACTTTTTCATCTCCATGGGAAGATCAATCTACAATGCCTCCAATGATTTAAAGCAGCTGCATGACAAGTTAAACTAAATTAACTGCCTACCTGGTTTTCCATGACTCTTTTTTTCAAGCTTTTTTCTACCATTTTGAAATTCTGGATAAATGTTAATGAATACATGACCTTTTTCAGGTATGGCCTCCCAAAGGTCACCACACAGATGGCGAGGCGAGCATATGAGACTGCAGCACACAAGACCATGCCAGACCGTGACAAAGCCATGGTGGCAGACTACCTCGCCCACAGCTCAGCCACTGCGGACAAGCACTACCACAAGAAGGATTCGAGCAGTGTGGTGATGGCTAGTCTACTTCTGCAGAAGCTCCATGGTGATGAAGAGTGAGTATCTGTCTATGCTTCCATTACAGCATCGTCACCTGTTTCAACATTTTATACATGTACTCATTTTTTTATGTTTGCTCAACTTCTAGACACGCACAGGGAGAAGCTGCCACCTCTTCTCGTCCATACATGGATGACCAGGTTGCCTACAACTCGTTTGTTAAGGCACATCCTGTGACTCTAGAAGGTGCTCCTCCCAAGAAGTCTCTGGCAGGAGCACACGAGCGCTACTGTTATGACCGCTGGCGTGCTCAACAGCTTGAGCTCAGAGTGCAGCATGTACTCGGTGAGTCTCTTTTTTCCCTTAACCCGAGTAATGACTGTAATATATAACATGTCCACCTATTGGTTGTGTAAGCTCATTGATTAATTTCTGTTATTTATTTATGCACAGAACACTTTGGACGGCGGCAGCCTTCTGAATCCAGGGTGAGAAGCTGGATTGAGAAGCAAGGGTGGGCTGCCAATCTACCCGACGCTGCACTTATCGTCAGCCAGTGGAAGCCCTCCGGGAGCATAGAAACTTCCCTGGACTGCCGTGCCGTGCAGAAGATGTGCCGAACACAGAAGTGGAAGGGCCTTTCTGTGGTGGACATCGAGGGCAAGGGAAGGGGGGTTCTCACCACCAGACCCTTCACCGCAGGGGAGGTAGTGTGTGACTACCACGGCACAGTGATGACAAGACAGGAGGGCTTAAAAATCCACGAGGCTACAGTGGGAAAAGAGACTGGCTCTATGTTCTTTTATAAATGTGGACAAGCGAGCATGTGTGTGGATGCTCATCAGGAGGACTGTTTGTGCCATCCTGGAACGCAGACATATGGCAGACTGATTAATCACTCCTCTAAGAAGGCCAATTTGAGGCCAAGACTTTTTAGTCGTGATGAGGATGTCATTCTTTTTATGGCCTCACGTGACATTCGTGTCAATGAGGAGATTTTATTTAATTATGGGGTCAACAAAAATCCTTTGCTGAGGAAGGATTAGACTGAGTGGCTTTTCAACTATGTAAATATTGTATATATTGTAAATAAACTGTGATGTTGACCAAATTACTTTTGTGCATTTTTTTTATAATATCACTTCCAGTCAAAACCATCCATTTTCAATGTTGCTACACAAGGTACTAAATGGTGTTATTTTTCAAAATATCCATTTTTGGTAATCCTCTTTGGTGTAATTTTTTTTTTTTTATTTCATCTTTTTAAATTATTAAAACTACCCCCACATTCTCGTTGGTGATTTTGTTTTATTTCATCTTATTTTATTTATTTTTTTAATAACTAAATCTCCAGGGCTTATGGTACTCCAGTAGCATGTTTATAAAGTTTTTATCTGGTTTATTTATATATTGAACAGTGCTTGACAAGAAAAAGACATACAATAACAGCACATTTCAGTCTTTAATTTCATAGTAAAGTTAGTAAATTTTGTGTTGACCTCTTAAAGACTTTGGTTTCCTGATTGTGCATGAGAATAACTGTGAAAGGGCATTTTAATGACAGCACTTAAAATCCTAACCTGCTTTGAAGCAGCTACCTTCCAGTTGCTGGGTAAATGCCTAACCCTGTGTGCCACCATGGCTGTGTGATGGTTACATAGGCAGTAAAACATAGCATGACCTCTGTAAAATTAATGGGAAAATAAACACTTTGGAAAGCTATATAAAGGGCTCAGACGAGTGCTGCAGTCATTTCTCACAGCAGATTGATTTTACATGTGTTATCACAAATTTGAAATTAATAAATGTTTTGTTGGCCACGTTTTTATAATACAGATTTTAAAGGCATTTTAAAAGGTAAGTTTGTTTAGGATTTGATTATGTTTTGTGTGTATTTTCATTTAACATGTATAAAATTATGGATTATGCATATTTAAAATATTATTGTGGTTGTTTACAGAAAAAGAAATGGCAGGAGACCAACTGCCACCCCTGGAACTGGAGGCCAATGAGGAAAGTCCACCGCCTTCCCCAAGCTCCTCAACCTCCGATGACACCGTCATTGTAGAAGTAAGTACCATATTACTGCCCAAATAAATGTATTTATTCTATATATATTTGGATTATAATCACTCATAAATACTTTACTTTTTTTGCAGCACGCCTCAGACTCTGAGGCGTCACCCCCCCACACACAGAAAATTTATTATTATTATTATTATTATTATTATTATTATTATTATTATTATTATTATTATTATTATTATTATTATTATTATTATTATTATTATTATTATTATGTATTCTTGTTTGTTGGTTCTAAATTTAAAAAAAATGTGTGTGTTGAATACATAAACAAATTTACAAATAAATTCATTAGAAAAAAAATCATAAATTCCTTAATAGATAATACATTAAAAATTCATAAATCAATTCATTAATAAATAAAATACATGAATGTCCCCTTTGATCCCATTTAAGTTATCCTGTACATATTCTCCTCCTGTAAAGGAGTTTTAAAGCCAGTTGCCACTTATACTCTTTGCTCCTAGGGCTGCGGTGGCCACCAGGCTGCTTAATAAAATCCACTTTGTGGACAACAGACTCGGGGTGGGAGATATGACGATTTTAGACCGTCTTACGATCTAAAAGGCTGACGATCTAACATTTTTGTTTGTTTGTTGAAGAGATGAGAAGAGTGGAAATCAGGAGTTAGTTCCCAAAAAAAAAATTGACATCTTTTATTTGGAACTGGTTTGGTTTTACACCTGAAGACACAGAACAAAAGAATGTAGTATGTAGAGTGTGTTCGGAAAGTGTCAAGGCGACAGATGGCAGAGTTATGGACTCACGCTACGAGCTACAGAGTCGAAAGTTTTTGTCGCACACCGCCATCCCACGCTTGTACGCTGATTGCCGTGAACGTGTTCTTCAGCAAATTAAAAAACGTGCAGTTCTTTGCCACTACTAGTGACCTGTGGTCTAGCCGGACATCAGAACCATATCTGAGTTTGACTATACATTATATTGACAAATGGAAGCTCTGCAACGCAACTCTGCAGACCACCTATTTCCCAGAGGACCACACGGGGGCGCTCATAGCTGCAGGACAGAAAGAGGCTCTTGAGTCCTGGGGGCTCAAAGAAACTAACATGACCTGCATGACGACAGACAGCGGGGCTAATATGGTCAAAGCACTGGATCTCAACAGCTGGACACGACTTCAGTGCTTTGGACACAGATTACACCTAGCAATTGGTGAGTGGATTAACATTAGCCTATTATCACCATTATTATTACAATGTACTAGTATAAGAGAACATAAGTAAATAAATGACATAGTAAACTATCGAGGGTGAAGTCAGCTAAATTGGGCCACTTTTTGGTAAAACTTGGAAATGACCATAAAAATGTCAATGAAACCCTCCAAAAAACAGGTTTGTCTTGCAGCTTAAGTCACTTGTTTTCTACTATTTAATAAAAGTTGTGAATTTTATTTTTAAATATTTTTCTCAGAGTTGTTTAAAATTTAAATACCCCATTCATGGCCACAACAGTTGTGATCAGGTAAAATGAGCCATGTGTTAAAGTAAAGTGGGCCAGTGACTAAATCTGGGACTTGCTTCATTGATCATCAAGAAATTATTTTATTTTCAAGTGTCTTGACCTATATTTCTCTATTTCTTTCTGTTATAAAAAAGTGCCAAAGATCTGCGGGTTGAACGGGTGACCGCTTTCTGCAAAAAAGTAGTCAGTGCATTTTTGTTTAGTTGGAAAAAGAAAAGAGACCTCATTACCGCCCAGACCAACCTGAAGCTTCCTCAACAAAAGCTAATTACAGAAACACCAACTAGGTGGGGATTCAGGCTGGCAATGATAGAGCGCGTTTTAGAGCAGGAAAAGGCTCTTTCTGAGGCTTTTTCTGTGAGTGTATCTTATGTGAAGCCTGTCCATCAGCAATCTTTTAAAGCCAGATGAGGATGACAGTGACCTAACAACAAAAATAAAGACAACCATAAATGACTACCTCACTGAAAAATATCAGGATCCTGCCACTGATACTCTGCTGGACATGGCATCACTTGTGGAGCCAAGATTTAAAACACAGTATATTGCCAATGACAAGATGGAGGAAATACAAACAAGAGCCGTGTCCGAGCTGGAGGCCATACTAACTACACATGAGGAACCAGAGCATGCACCTGCACCTTCTACCTCCACAACACCAAACCCAGAAACAGAAGCTCTGCCAAAAAAAGCAAGAGTCTTTGGCTAGCTTTTTGAAAGCAACAGTTCTTTCAGCTGCAAGCTCTGCACCAGCATCTCTGAAGGAACTGATTGAAGGGGAACTGAAGTCCTACCTGTCTACACCAAATGTTGATAGTGAGACAGATCCCCTCGACTGGTGGAGACTGCATGAGGCAAACTTGCCCAGAGTTTGTCAACTTGCTCAAAAGTATCTGTGCATCCCAGCAACTAGTGCCTCCTCCGAGCGGGTCTTTAGCACTGGTGGCAACATAGTCACATGCCAAAGAGCAACACTAAAGCCAGACAATGTCGACAAACTAATTTTCCTGGCAAAAAATTTGTGACTCTAATCTGTTTGTGTATTGTTTACATGAGGAGAAAGATTATGTCTGATTCAATCAGTCTGTTCCAAATATTACTGCACTGTTGATTTTGACTTGCACTATAACTTTATTGCACTATACACTAATGCAGAAGCTATCATGTTAGTTTACATGGTTATTTTGAAGTTTTAAAGTATTATATTTTACTCTGTGTTTTTTTATACTAAAGTAGGTTCTGTTTATTGCATATTTCAATATTTGTACATTGCTGGACAAGTGAAGGTTTTTTATTTAATGTCATTGCACTGTTTTAGTTTTACTTAAAAAGTGGCACTGACTGACTTTATTGTTTAAGGGTTGTGTTTTTGTTTTACATTGAAAATTTTGTTTTGTTTTTATATTTATGTGACCTTACTTTGCATGCAAATGTTACTGTTTGGTAAAGTGTTTGCTCCAGATTTGAACAATAAAAGACCATTTTTATTATTAATTACAATATTTTGTCCCATTTTTAATAAAGAAACAAAACTTGTTTAATTGTATGTTTTAACCTGTAAATAATACTGCAATATTAAAAAAAAAAAAAAAAAAAACCCGTGATAAAATCGTAATTTTTCAATTTAAAAATCATGATATTCTTTTTTTGCCATATCGCCCACTACTAATGGCTGGTAACCTTAAGATTTTGGATGCCTTCTCTGGGTTATCTGGCCTTGGAGTCAATCTGTCTAAAGTGCCACGGTTTCCTGTTGTCTCCAGTTGGACGGGGCTCGGGCGTGAACAGATGTGTGCCATGGGCTATTGGTGGACAGCCTATCCTCATGGCTGGCCCCTCTGAGCCTATCGTATATCTGGGAATGCGCATTAGCCCATGGAACGGCGTCCTAGAAGAGCCCCTACTACAAGACCTCAAGGGCATGCTCTGCAAGGTTTCTGGAGCCAAGCTGAAACCTTCACAAAAGGTGGAACTACTTCGGTTTACCTGCTTCCTAGGATAACCTACAGGGCGGTGCACTCCAGTGTAACAATCTCCTATCTCAAAGAATGTGACAAGGTGGTCAGACTGTCGGTGAAAGAATGGCTTCACCTTGCCCACCACGCCACAAATGGGGTGATTTACTCCAATTTTGGTTGTGGAGGCTTGGGCGTCCCCAAGCTCTCCACTCAGGTCCCTGCTGCTCGATTACGACTCTGTCCTGTCTGTGCAGCTGTCCTCCTCTGCTGATGCGATAACTAATGCTGTATCCACTGCACTGAAATTTGAAGAAGCGGCGCTGGAGCTTTGGCGGTCGCTTAAGCTACCCTCTGGTACTAGAAATATGGACGATCTAGACCTTGATCTGGTCTCTGGTATCTTCTCTGGGTTCGAAGGGGTTTGAGCGCTGGACAAGGCTCCGATCGCAAGGTCTTGGAATTGCTCTCTTTGGCAATGATACGTACTCTAAACACTGGTGTCGGAATCCGAGTGGGGCTGGCCTCAGTGAATCGGACTTTATTGTTGCTCTCCGGCTGAGAACTAATACGTTCCTGAGCCGCTTATGTGGAAAATCACCAGAAACCCTGATACATATTTCTGGGAACTGTCCCTTGTTGAAAGCAAACTGCATGCAACGGCATAACCAGATTTGCCGTGTGCTTGCTGATGTTGCGGGGTGTCACGGCTGGACCTGCTATAGAGAGAAACACCTACAGACACAAACGGGCAAGGTGGGAGCCCTGGACCACATCATGCACAAAAAGGTACTGTTGTAAAATCAATGCCTCTTTTGCACTAACATTACCTTTGGAAGCTTCTTTGGAAGCATTACCTAACAGCAAACCCATATCTCTCTCTGCCTTGGAAATGTACGACATAATATAAACTATACAGGCCCATGCATCTACAACAAACTGAATATCCATCTCCATGTTACAGCACTTCAACAAGTTTGCATTGTACTGGTTAATCCAGACTTCATTAACCTCCCTCTTCAGCACTATGTGTGTATGACCACCTAAAAGATTGTACGCCTGTTCAAAAATGCCCTGCGTTATACCGACTGATGCAAACGACGACTCTGCACTATCACACTTGTTATTTTCATCTGTAAGAGCATTCTTAAGTGCCATCATAATCGCTACAGCACTCTCCTTCGACATCAGTGGGACAGATTTAGGGTCGAACTTTTTAATCAACGTACGCTTTGACACGGGACGGGGGAAGTTAAACCGACACCTTTTTGTTCTTCCTACATGTTTAAGTGACGTTTAGAATGCTGCTGCACGGACGTAACGATTTCCAATAATTCAGGGTCATCTGAGGGTAGTTCACAGGTAACATATTTATCAATAAACTGAACTACCTCATCATCAGTGTTGACATCTAGCTTAGGGGCGTTCTCGATCCAAAACAAACAATGGACATGTGGGGAACCGCGCTGCTGAAATTCTATGCGATAAAAATAGTCTATAATTTTTCCGATTGGGTGAGCTGGGGACATAAGAACGTTTCTCAAAAAACACCTCCAACGGGAGTCAAACATGCGAGCTGCAGTCTCAGGGTTACAACGCAAAAGGTCACATCTCTCCTTCCAGTCTAAATCTTCAACCCGCTCAGTCCTACCTTCCTGTTTTAAAAGCGTTTTCAAAAAAGGTTTCCCCAGCGCAGATCTGCAGAACTAAATGAACCAAACCACGTAGGTTCACCGAGCTGACGCACACACGCAATCAAATTCTTTTTCCTCATTTTCCCAATATGGTGGAGTACCCCTTACTGGCGTCAAAAAACGATAACCATTATCAAACTGTAACAGATCTTTCAACATTTCTGTACCTATAACAATACCTTGCACAAGACCTGTCTGACCTTTTTGTAAAGCCATCCACACTTTTGACACAACCTGCTCAACTTCCAACATGTATAGAGCTAAGAATATATATTTAACATTACGTGCAAATCTACCAACCGCGTGCAAGATCCTGTTAATGAAATATCGGCACAAGGTTAAACAGGAACGCCTAGCAGTGTGAAAAGTATTACGTCCTAGGGGGAACTCAACTGGGAAGCATTTTGCTTCATTTTCCTCATCAGAGAGCAAAGCAACCGGATTGTTGCCCTCTGCCAGAGCTAAATTTAATACACCCTCAAAATAGTGATCGAGTGCTTCCTGAGCCATATCTACAGGCATAAAAAACGTATCCTGAAACATACAATGTCGCTGTCTATCATGGAGAAGCTCATCATCTAAATTTTCCACCTGGTCTTCAGTTTCTACATTAATCTCGGCTCCCGTATCCATAGCTTCATCTTCTTTTCTACCAAACTCATTTATCCAGTCTTCATTACTTACTTACACACACACACACACACACACACACAACTATAAACTGTTTCATGACAAAGTTCTCAGCTTTTTGTTTTATCTGCTTTTGCCTTAACCTGTATCCAGCACCAGTTTTATTTCTACTTTCATTTTTATGGTATTTTTCTCTGTATTCTGAATTAACTCTATATTTCTGTTTATATGATTCTTTGTCTTTCTCTATACTCTACATTGTTTCTGTGTGATTGCTGCCTTGCACTTTTCTCTGTACTCTGTTGTTTCTATATTTTTCTTAGTTTTGTTGGTTAATTGCTGTCTTAACCTTTTTCCTATACATTTCATGGTTTCTATATTTCTGTTTGCTTGCTTCCCTAAGCTTTTCTTGATAAAGTAAATTAAACCTGTACTGCTTTAAAGTATTTTCTTTAACTTTCTCTCTATGTGCATCTTTTTGCCTGTATCTATTTCTCAGTGTTTCATTTATCTCCTCTCTATATTTGGTGTAGGTGTTTTTTAAATGCTTTTTCTTTTTCTTTTGAATGTACTTAGATAATCTATTGTGTTTTAAATGTATATTACTTGCTGGATTAACCTGTGATTTGGCATCTACCTTTTTAGATCTAATATTGTAACCTTTCACAAAAAAAAAAAAAAAAAAACTCTAAATCTACTGGACATTAAGTTAGTTTTTCCTTAAAGACGTGTCAGTGTTCATCCAAACTCCTTCATCAGTTTGAATTTCCAGGAAACAGGAAGTCACTGGCATTAAATACACAGCTGAAGGTCACCTGATCAATCAGTGTGTGACCTGCCAGGCCAAAAAAGGCAATGTCACTCCAGCACATGCCATTTCAACAAAATGGCTGCCATTGACTGTGTTGCCAGATAAGATGGTAAACCTCAGCTTATGGTGGTGTTCCTCCTCTGCTCTGGGGAGGAAGCTGCTTCACTCACAAAACGCTGAGGTACAGCCTTTAAGACAGTATTGTAAGTAGCAGACAGCTGATGTCTTAAACCCCCCCTGTTTAGTGAGGGCTTCTCCACTCTGACATAGATGGCCTCCTTTACTGTCTTAACACCACTTGTTGGCAACACAGTCAATGGCAGCCATTTTGTTGAAATGGCGTGTGCTGGAGTGACATTGCCTTTTTTGGCCTGGCATGTCACACACTGATTGATCAGGTGACCTTCAGCTGTGTATTTAATGCCAGTGACTTCCTGTTTCCTGTAAATTCAAACTGATGAAGGAGTTTGGATGAACACTCACACGTCTTTAAGGAAAAACTAACTTAATGTCCAGTAGATTTAGAGTTGTTTTTTTTTTGTGTGTGTGTATTTGTCAACCTGGATGTGAAAAAAAAAAAAAGAACTTACATAGATTAATTGTAACTAGTGATGTCCAAAGGAGGCTTCATGGGGCTTTGAACCCTTTGGGTCTACTGTGTTGGAATTTGGTTCATTTCTCGAAGCTTCACTGATTTGAATGTGGGTGTCATCTGCTGGTGCATTGGTTGTACTGCAGCCATGCAAAAGGTTGATGGCCCTGCAAGTGTGCACTTCGAGTTTCGCTGTATTTGTGCACTTTTGTTATTAATTTACCAGAGTTGGTAACTTTTACTCTGTATTGTATGCCTCTTTGTTTCTCTTTGTCTTTGTATGTATGTTTGCCAATGAAGACAATAATTTCCCCCTCTTGAGGATCAATAAAGTATATATTTCTAGATAAAACTGAAGCACTTCAGATCATGTGTTGCTTTTCCTTCTCGCTCCATCCTACCAATATGTAGATGGTTCACTTGATTGTCATCCACCAATGTTAAAAACATGAAGAATGAAATGTTGTCCTCTGGTCAGCATGAAATAAATAAATGAACCATTAAAGAATAGGTAAATATGCAAATAAAAATAGTATATTGACCTAATGATTCTGACAATTATGACTTCATGTATGTATATTCTATATGTTTTATGTACAGGTGTAAAGCTGAAATCGGGGAAAGCTGCAGGAGTAGACCAAGTTATTAATGAGTACATCAAAAATACTGTAGAGATTTTCCTGCCCATTTACCTTATTTTATTCAATATGATTCTGGACTCTGGTAATATCCCCGAGGACTGGCGGCTGGGCTTAATTGTTCCAATATATAAGAAGAAGGGGGATGTAAATAATTGTAACAACTACAGAGGAATTACTCTCCTTAGCTGTCTGGGGAAATTGTTTACAAACGTGCTGAATGAAAGACTTTGCAAATTTTGTACAGAAAATACTATTTTGAGCAAAAACCAAGCAGGGTTCAGAAAAAACTACTCTACTGTTGACCATATCTTTTTAATAAAACAGTTTGTGTTTTGTGCTAGAAAGAAGAGGCTGTTCTGTGCCTTTATAGACTATAGTAAGGTGTTTGATGGCGTATGGCCAGATGCATTATGGTACAAACTAGGCAAGATGAATATTAAGGGAAAATTCTTTGAGGTAGTAAAAAATATGTATAACAACATAAAATCATGTGTTTTTGTGAATGAAGCCAAATCTGAATTTTTTACAAGTTTAACTGGAGTCAGGCAAGGAGAAAATTTGTCACCACTGCTCTTCTCATTGTGTATTAATGACTTGGGGCCAGATTTATCAAAGGTTAGCTGCACGCTAACTGAATAACATGCACTAAAATTGGAGCAAACCCAGACGCAGTTGAGATTTGCGAGTCTTACAGGAGCAGAGCAGATTTTGCTCCTATGATCTAATGAATCTGTAAACTGAGGCGTTCTTCCCAGAGTGCGCAAAATTTAAGGCAGAGAAAATGCAAATTCATTCATTTACCGCCCGCAATATTATTTATCAAGGCTCACCATGACTTTGCGTGTGAAAATAGCGTATAAATGTAGCACGTCGGAGAAGGACGTGCTAATCTTTTGCACAGATGGCTGCTGTGATTCGTGTGAGACGAAGAAGAAATGAACAAATACGTAGGGTTAGAGTTTGCAGATCTATTTGCCATGACGGATGAAAAAATTATTCACCAGCACTTTCAGCTCTTTTTAGTTAAATTTTTGCTTCCGTTTGTGTTCCACTTCCACACCTTCCATGACGCAAAACAATACACACAATGATTCCGTTTAAATAATTCCGCCCCCTCTGTTTGCAGCTGTCACCGACCGCAGTTTGTCTTAGTAATTCACGCGCAACACAAACATTAATAGCAGATGCAGATTTTCTCACTGCACTCGCAGTTTAGCACCGTCTTAGTAAATATGGCCCTTAGAGTCTTACCTGCTTCAAAATGGCTGCCAAGCTTTTGACATTGAGAATCCCACACTAGACATCGATATGAAGCTATTGGTTCTGATTTATGCAGATGATACTATTGTTATGGCCACATCAAAGTCCGCTCTACAAAAAGCCATTGATTTTATGTGAATACTGTGACAAATGGAGGCTGAAAATTAATAGTAACAAAACAAAAATCACAGTATTTGGTAAAAGAAAAATGAAAAGCAGTGGACTTAATTTTGTGTGTAAAGGGAATGTTTTGGAAATTGTATCATGCTTCAAGTACCTAGGGCTTTCTTTCAATTACAATGGATCCTTTAAGATTGCTATTAAAGAGTTGCACGACGCAGCTTCTCGTGCCATGTTTGCTGTATGTAACCAACGTCACAGAGTGAACCGCCACTGATTTGGCCGCCACAGGTGGCGCTGCCATAAAAGGAAATCGCTCCCGAGCAACTTCCTGCTCGGACTTCCTGTAACCCCGTTGGCGGCTGTGCATGGCTGGTGTGGAGCAATTTTGGGAAACTACCTATAACTTGACGAAAACCTCACGTAAAGTTCTGAAATTTAGTGGTCAGGTTTTTTTTGGACCACAGAATCTCTTCATGAGTGGCGAGCTGGTAGGACAGAGTTTTCTTTTTTTTTCATCTCTTTTTATTATCTCCGGACCCCGGACGACCTGTGTTTAATTTAAACATTAAATTTTTTGTATGTGGGAACTCGAACTAAATCCACAGACAGTGGATAGAAACTGAACTCTTGTGGGAGCTCTTGAACTAAACCAATGTGAAAAACAGAAGTCAATGTGTTCGTTTTTTGTGTGCCATTTGTTAATATAAGTTTGTCCTAATTTATTTATTGACTTTTAATTTATTTGCTATTTTTTTTTTCAATACATTTTTGCAATTAACCCAAAATTAATGTCTCTTGTCCTCCATTCACCACAAGCTCCTATAACAAACCTGGTTTTCTGTCTTCAGTCATATGCAACCCAGTGCAACCCAGGGGTAAGCAAAATAACGACGTCACTTCCGGTGAGTTCACTCCGTTGTTGATTCTACTATAATACACAACTGCTCTTCGTCATTTGACCAAATCGAATTATTTAAGACATATCTTCTAGCAGTTTAACTTAGTTACTCTGTGAGAAATCTAGTATCGTATATAATCGCTTCGTGTCCAAGCCACTTTCAGTAATAGTTTACTAGTATCTGTTAGCCTTTAGCGTATCTTAGCCTAGCATTAGCATGGCGTCTCCGTCCTCCGCCTTCACCCCTCTTTTCTGCTCAATGTGCCATATGTTCAGCGAGAATCCTGCCTCCTTTAGTGATGAGAGCAGCGGGTGTGTGAAGTGTAGTTTGTTTTTAGTTTTGGAGGCCAGGTTAGAGCAGCTAGAAGCACAGCTCCGCACAGTGGAGGCTGAGGCTAAGCCAGCTAGCCAGGTAGCTATAGGGACCGCGGACCGCGCTAGCAGTTGCAGGAGCAGGAGCGCTAGCCAGACTAGCCCCCCAGCGCCTCCCCAGCAGCCGGGGGACAAGCAGGGTGGCTTTGTAACAGTAAGAAGGAAGCATAGCGCTAAACGCAAACACTTAGACCACCCAAAGCTTCCCGTCTGTAATAGGTTTTCTCCCCTCAGCGACACACCCGCTGAACCATCGACTCTGGTGATTGGGAGCTCGATAGTTAGAGACGTGAAGCTGCCAGCGGCTACGGTTAGGTGTTTTCCGGGGGCCAGAGTGGGTGACATCGAAGGAAACCTTTAGGCTTTTAGCCCAGAGTAGGACCAGGTTCCGTCGAATCGTGATTCACGTTGGCGGTAACGACACCCGGCGGAGACAATCAGAGGTGCTCAAATTGAACGTAGGGTCGGTGTGCAAACTTGCTAAGTCGATGTCGGACACCGTAATATTCTCTGGTCCCCTGCCGAATTTGACTAATGATGAAATGTACAGCCGAGCTTCATCATTCAACCGCTGGTTATCTAGATGGTGCCCAGAAAACGGCATAGGCTTTATTGATAATTGGCGAGCGTTTTGGGGAAAGCCCGGTCTCTTACGTAGAGACGGCATTCATCCCACGTTGGATGGTGCCGCGTTGCTGTCCAGAAATATGGCTGATAGCATTAGTCGTTCAACCTGACGAGCCAGAGGTGGGACCCGGGCACAGAGCAGGAGTTTAAAACACTTCTCTGAGCTTCCTTACGAGCTGGTACAAACCCAGTATAAAGGTATTTTAGCAGAGCAAATAGAGACTGTGTCTGTCCCCCGCCTAAACACCAACTCCAACAGCAAAAGACAAATAAGAGTGAGAGCCACAAATTTAATAAAAATAACTTGTGGACCTATTAATAATATTAATAATAATCAGAACAATAATGTAATTAAATGTGGATTACTAAACATTAGGTCAATTTCCCCTAAATCCCTGTTAGTTAATGAATTAATTAATGATAATAAACTTAACCTACTGGCCTTAACAGAAACCTGGCTACAACAGGATGATTATGTGAGACTTAATGAAGCTCCTCCCCCAAGTCATGTAAACTTTCAGACAGCGAGGAGCACAGGCCGAGGTGGAGGAGTGGCAGTAATATCACAGTCTAGTTTACTTCTTAGCCCCATATCTAATCACACATATAATTCCTTTGAAAGCCTAATACTAACTATAAATTACCCTAACTGTAAGAAACAAAAACCAGTTATGTTTATAATCATCTACCGGCCTCCTGGTCCCTATTCCGAATTTTTAATTGCGTTCTCTGACTTTCTATCCAGTATAGTGTTAGACTCAGATAAGATTGTAATTGTAGGGGACTTTAATATTCATGTTGACGACAACAGCGACTGTTTAGGAAATGCATTTGCAGTCTTATTAGACAGCGTAGGTTTTACTCAAAACGTAAATGAACTCACTCATTGTCACAAGCACACCCTGGACCTTGTTTTAACCTCTGGTATAGAGATTAGTGAGCTCACTGTCCTTCCTCATAACCCCATACTCTCAGATCACTTTCTAATTACCTTTCAGTTTATACTCAAAGACTTTACTGTTCCAATGAACAAAACCCAGATTAGAAGAACATTATCTGACCAATCTGTGTCAAAGTTTAAACACATAATAAAGCCAATATTTAGTACAATGTTGAGTGAGTATGTTGAGAACAGCTCCCATAGCTCGAGTCCCAGTAAAAGTGATCAGTTTGTTGACAGCGCCATGCAGTCTTTAAAGACAGCTCTAGACAATGTAGCTCCATTAAAACAAAAGGTTGTTAGGCCGAATCGAGTAGCACCATGGTTTAATGCTGAAACACGTTCCCTTAAACAAGCAACCCGTAAATTAGAAAGGCTATGGCGTCACTCCAGCTCAAAGCAGTCTCTGAATGCCTGGAAATATAGTCTTTTAAATTATAAAAAATCTCTGCGTGAGGCCAAAACCAGATACTATTCAACTTTAATAGAAGAAAAGCGCTGTAGCCAGGCTGACCACCAGTCACAGCTCAGTAGAACCCTGTATCCCTGTTACTCTCAACTGTGAAAACTTTCTTCAATTCTTTAATGACAAAATCACAAGTATTAGAGACAAATTAAATAATATTCTCCCTACGATCAGCTCAGAGCAAGCCAAAGCTGTAAAAATGGAGGCCACTATAAAACCATCTGTAACGTTAGACTGTTTCATTGCTGTAGATCAAACTGAGATAACGTCAGTCATTATGTCCTCCAAAACTTCAACTTGTCTTCTAGACCCAATTCCTACCAAACTTTTTAAAGAAACTCTCCCCCTAATTAATGAACCTATACTCAACATAATAAACACCTCCCTAGAAACAGGCTATGTGCCACAGTCTTTTAAATATGCAGTTATTAAACCGCTTCTGAAAAAACCCAGTCTAGATCCTGACATTTTAGCCAACTACAGACCAATATCAAATCTCCCTTTTATTTCAAAAATCCTAGAAAGAGTTGTAGTTAAACAGTTATGTCGCCACCTACAGGACAATAGCTTATTTGAAGATTTTCAGTCAGGTTTTAGACCCCACCATAGCACAGAAACTGCATTAGTCAGAGTCACAAATTACTTGGTATTAAGTTCAGACAATGGACTGGTCTCAATCCTAGTTCTGTTAGATCTCAGTGCAGCCTTTGACACCATTGACCACAGCATCTTACTCCAGAGATTAGACTGTGACATAGGGGTCAGAGGAACCGCCCTCTGCTGGTTTAAATCATACTTATCAGACAGGTACCAGTTTGTCAGTGTAAATGAACATTCCTCACAGTGCAGTAAAGTTGGCTATGGAGTGCCGCAAGGCTCAGTACTTGGACCCATTCTGTTCATGCTTTACATGCTGCCTTTAGGAAACATAATCAGAAAACATGGCATTAATTTTCACTGTTACGCAGACGATACACAGTTGTATTTATCAATTAAACCTGATCAGAATGACCGCGTTGAGAAACTTAGCGCCTGTGTGAGAGACATAAAGACCTGGATGACAATTAATTATCTCCTCCTAAACCCAGAAAAAACAGAGGTCATTATACTAGGCCCCAAAAAGCTGAGAGATGCTCTGTCTGACCAGATAGTCTCCCTGGACGGTGTCAGTGTAGCCTCAAGTTCTACTGTGAGAAACTTAGGAGTTTTATTTGATCAAGATTTATCATTTAAGGCTCATATAAACCAAGCCTGTAAAACAGCATACTTTCACTTACGTAACATAGCCAAAATCAGAAATATTTTATCTAAAAATGATGCTGAAAACCTTGTCCATGCGTTTGTTACATCTAGGTTGGATTACTGTAACTCTCTGCTGGCAGCGTGCCCTAAAAACTCATTAAAATGTTTTCAGCTTGTTCAAAACGCAGCAGCAAGATTATTAACAGGAACTAACAGGAGAGAACATATTACTCCTGTGCTAGCTTCACTTCACTGGCTTCCAGTTGAATTCAGAATTAGGTTTAAAATCCTTCTCCTGACTTACAAGGCCGTAAATGGTACGGCCCCATCCTACATTAATGATATAGAGCCATACCAACCAAGCAGGGTACTGCGCTCACAAAATGCAGGGCTATTAGTGGTTCCCAGGGTTTCTAAAAGTACAGTTGGAGGTAGAGCCTTTAGTTACCAAGCTCCTGTTTTATGGAATCAGCTTCCAGCTCATGTTAGAGAGGCAGACACAGTCTCTACATTTAAGGTTAGGCTTAAAACGTTCCTCTTTGAGAAAGCTTATGGCCAGGCCAGCTAGGAACAGGGTTAATTCCACAGTTGAAGCTAGGCTGCTCCAGGAGCTAGAAGCTGGGGGAAGTATGGTGCACTGAGCCTCTGCCCTCTGGTTTCATCTGCTGCTCCTCTTCTATCACTGTCATTAATATAATGAAATACTCTATATCTCCAATCAGTTCATTGCTATTCACAAGTTGTCCCTCTCTCCCGCTCCCCTCTGGGGAGTGGGGACTGTTTCAGATGCCTGGCTGCTGGCAGATGTCCCAGTGATGATTAGATAGCTGACCCCATCTGTGCTCCTGTCCCGACCTGTGTGCCCTCAACCTCACCTCTAAGGATTTCCCGGATCTACCTCAACCCACTTACCTGTCTGGATGAGGCCCACCTGCTGCATCCTATGGACTTCCTCAACCTATCTCACCCACTCTCGTCTGGATGAATCCTTACAGAGCTGATCTATGATCCTATAGATGAACTAAGGGACTAACAGTCCTAGATGCATTGCCTGTCCGTCCTGGGAGAGGATCTCTCCTTCAATATGGGCTCCATAAGGTTTCTTCTTTTTCCCGTACCTGGGTTTTTTAGGAGTTTTTCCTTACCGAGAAGGAGGGTCTAAGGACAGGAGTGTCCTGGGTCTATTTAGTTTAGTGTAGTTATTGTTTGTGCTGATTGTGTGTTAAGTCTGATTGTGTGTTTATGTTTGATCAACTGTTTGTGAAGCCCTTTGAGGCGACTTTTGTTGTGATATTGGGCTATACAAATAAATCTGAATTGAATTGAACTGGGCCCTAACGTTGGAATAGTTTTACAAGCGTTACACGTGGCGAGCTAGCCAGGAGCTTGGTTGTGAATGGTTAAATATTGTTGTGTGTGTTATTGTTTGGTCTGGCTCAAATATGAGTTTCTTTAAGAAACCCGGGGTGGACACACAGAAGTGTGTTGCGATTTCTGGTGTAACTCACACAGAAAATGATGAGGAAGTAATCGATTTCTTAAAGAGATACGGGTCCATTAAAGGCGTAAATACCGTTGATGATGCGGCTAGTCCGCTTTATAAAAACCTGATCGCTGAATACAATAATGATAGTGCTCTAACTCTACTTAAGCCTATCTTGCTGCATACACTAGTCTCTGACGAGAATCCAGAAATAACATTTTGTATTAAATTGCTCCCAGACCATTGCACAGCCGCAGCGGGGACTAACCCCCCTGACCCCCCTGACTACATAGGTGAACTGAAATACCTTGCACGGAGAAGTGGACAAAGATTTGAAGTTGTTCTCCAGAATGTGATGTCACAAATAAAAACGCATTTGGATACTTTAGAACCATCAAGTGATGAGGAGGAGAAAAGGGATAAAAATGTGGAGCCTGTGTTTCTCTTGCCTGGCCAGAAGAGAACACCAACAGGAGCCACAGCACAAACACAGCCTTCTACTAGTCAGTCATTGTCTGACCAGCAGGAGTCACTGTTTCCTCCACAAAGGCACTCTCTGTCAGCAGCTGATTTAAATCCATCTGAAATTCAGAAGGTTGTTGTGGAGCATATTGTCCGAACAGAAGAGCTTGCGTCCCATTCTGTGCCCACCATAAGACTCCGTCCATTCTCCGGCAAAGTATCTAAAGCTGCACATGAGACAGACTATGAAACATGGAGATCGCAAATTGAACTTTTGTTGGCTGATGTGAAGTTATCTCCACTGCATGTCACCCGGAAAATATTAGAAAGCCTTCATTCACCAGCTGCAGATGTCGTTAAAGGGCTGAAACCTGACACATTCCCAGCTGTGTATTTGCAAGTATTGGATTCTGCATATTCCACTGTGCAAGATGGAGAGGAGCTTTTTGCACAATTTCTAAATACACTTCAAGATCCAGGTGAAAAGCCTTCTGGATACCTCCAACGACTGCTCCTTACATTAAATACTGTCGTAAAACGTGGCGGTGTGGAATCTGCTGATATTGATAAGCATTTATTGAAACAATTCTGCCGAGGATGCTGGGACAATATCATGATCAGTAAACTACAGTTGGAACAAAAGAGAGACAATCCTCCCTCATTTTCCGAACTACTACTTCTCTTGAGAACAGAAGAGGACAGACAGGTGGCGAAGGAAAGCTTGATGAAAAAGCATATTGGGTCAACAAAACAGCAGGCAACTGTACACGCCCAAAGCACTTCAGCATGTTCCTGTGGATATGCTGAGTCTGATGTTGCTGCTCTCAGTGAATTGAAACAGCAGATGAAGAAACTACAGCAACAGATGTCTGTACTTCTGGCACAGAACGCCTGCAGCTCCTCCAAACCAGGCTACCGCAATAAAGCACCATCACCTCATGGCGGCAGCAGAACACAGACAACGCGGCCCAGACCTGGCTTTTGTTTTAGATGTGGGGACGATGGGCATATTGCCCCAACATGCAGCCAACCAGCCAATCCAGCGCTTGTACTGCAAAAGAAAACACACCTGCGACAGAAACAAGAACAGTGGGACCGGAACAATAATCAAAGAAAACAGTCAAACTAAGCACAGTCTCTGCTGGGGGACAAGCGGAGGCTGTTGCACCACAGTGTCCCAAACACAGCTTTCAACACTACAAATCACTACTCAAAGGGCTTGTTGGAACTAAATGCACTGCTCAAGTCACCATTAAGGGAACACCTCTAAATTGTCTCTTGGACAGTGGATCACAAGTGACTACCATTCCAGAATCCATTTATAAAGCACATCTATCAGACCAAGAACTACAGCCATTGGAAGACCTTCTTGAGGTTGAAGGAGCGAATGGACAGATGGTGCCCTATCTTGGGTATATTGCACTCAATCTCACATTCCCCTCAGACTTCCTGGGAACTCCGACAGATGTTGCCACGCTTGCTCTGATTGTGCCTGACTTCAAAACCCATCAACCCTTTATTCTGATTGGGACCAACACCTTAGACATTGCTTATTCCCTGTACCATGAACAATGTCCTGATTTCCAACCTGTAGCTCATGGTTATCGTGCTGTGCTGAAAATCCTGGAACACAGGGACAGGCTGACAAAAGAAGGACATCACGGACTTGTGAAACTTCACTCTTCTACTCCACGAACAGTTCCTGCAGGACAGACGGTCGTGTTGGAGGGCATTGTGTTGTCTCACTCCCTGCAAACAGAAAAAGCTGTCATTGTTGAACACCCTGCATCCGTCCACTTACCTGGAGGAATAATGGTGCAGTCCTGTCTCGTTGATTTCTCCAGCCATCAGCCAGTGCTCCTACCTGTTCCAATCCTTAATGAGTCTGATCATGATGTCATTCTGCCTCCTCAAGCTATAATTGCAGAGCTCAGTGCATTCCGGTCTGTCTCCTGCGCCAAGCAGCAGCACGTCACCCACCTCACCAAAGCCACCGTTTGAATACAATTTTGGCGAATCACCACTCTCGACTGAATGGAGGAATAGAATCATCGAAAAACTCAATAGCATTCCAGAGGTTTTCGCCAAGAATGACTTGGACTTTGGCAGAACGGATCGAGTGAAGCACCAAATTAAGCTCCTGGACCCAACACCTATCAAGCAGAGACCTCGTCCCATCCATCCTCATGACCTAGATGCCGTAAGACAACATTTACAGGAGTTGTTGGATTCAGGTGTTATCAGAGAATCCGATTCACCTTTCGCATCTCCTATTGTGGTTGTGAGGAAAAAGAATGGCAGTGTCAGGCTCTGCATTGATTACAGGAAGCTCAATTTGCAAACTATAAAGGATGCTTATGCCCTTCCAAAGCTCGAGGACACCTTTACTGCACTCTCCGGATCTAAATGGTTTTCTGTACTGGATTTGAAGTCGGGGTATTATCAAATCGAGATGGAGGAAAGCGACAAGTGTAAAACTGCCTTTGTGTGCCCACTTGGTTTCTGGGAATTCAATCGCATGCCGCAAGGAGTCACCAACGCCCCATCCACATTCCAACGGTTGATGGAAAGGTGTATCAGAGAGATGAACTTGAAAGAAGTGCTAGTATTCATCGACGACCTGATAGTGTTTGCACCAACACTGGAACAGCATGAGGAGAGACTTATGAAAGTTCTAAACTGCCTCAAGGAGTTCGGGCTGAAGCTCTCTGTTGAGAAGTGCACTTTCTTTCAAACCTCTGTAAAATACCTGGGACACGTAGTGTCAAAGGATAGCGTTGAAACTGACCCAGACAAAATCAAAGCTCTGACGACCTGGCCAGTTCCGAAAAACCTAAAAGAACTCAGATCATTTCTTGGATTTGCTGGGTATTACCGTCATTTTGTGCAGGGCTATTCTCACATTGTAAAGCCACTCCATGACCTTACATCCGGGTACCCACCATCTCAGAAACGCTTAAAGCCCTTGGTCAAACCAGAACAATACTTCCATCCAAAAGAGCAATTTGGCATTCGCTGGACACCGGCCTGTCAAGAAGCTTTTGAAATCATCAAGGAGAAACTTTCCTCTGCTCCTGTGCTTGCCTTCGCTGACCCACAAAAACCCTATTTGCTGCACACTGACGCCAGTTCCACTGGCCTCGGTGCAGTATTATATCAAGAACAACAAGGACATAGTAGAGTAATTGCCTACGCCAGCAGGGGATTATCCCGAAGTGAGTCACGTTACCCAGCTCATAAGCTGGAGTTTCTTGCCTTAAAATGGGCTGTGACAGAGAAATTTAATGATTACCTTCACACAGCAATACCTTGAAGGCCCCAATGCCATATCCATTGATCAACAGACCGTACAGGCTGTTTGTGACAGACAGCTCATCTATAGTGCACCTGAAACAGTTCCTGATCATGCCCTCGTTCACTCCTTGTCAATGTCTGCGGACGGCATCCCAGACAGTTTCACCACTGACGTACAGTTTGCTTCGTCTGTTATCCCTCAGCTGAGTCCATCGGAAATTGCTGAAAAACAACGAGCTGACCCAGTGTTATGGCACGTTATAGCGCAACTGGAGACTGGCAGTCCACCACCTCCCTCCCTGAGAGAAAAACTGCCGGAGTTGCCTCTTCTCCTGCGAGACATCAACCGTATGGAGCTCCGTGATAACATCCTCGTAAGGAGAAGGCAGCTTGGAAGCCAGCTCCAATACCAACTAGTGCTACCCCAAGTGTGTCGGGCTGATGTGTTGTCCAGTTTGCATGATGAAATGGGCCATGTTGGCATTGAACGCACTTTGGATCTTGTGCGACGCCGTTTTTACTGGCCAAGAATGGCCGATGATGTTCATGCAAAGGTTAAAACATGTGAACGATGTGTAAAACGTAAAGCTCCGCGAGAGCGAGCCGCACCCTTGGTGAACATAAAAACATCACACCCGTTAGAGCTTGTTTGTATGGACTTCTTGACACTGGAGCCTGACAAGAGCAAAACCAAAGACATCCTTATCACCGATCATTTTACCAAATATGCAGTTGCAGTACCTACGGCAAACCAGAAAGCCAAAACGGTAGCAAAATGCTTGTGGGAGAATTTTTTGGTGCATTATGGCATTCCACAAAGACTTCACAGTGATCAAGGACCAGATTTTGAATCACAAACAATAAAAGAACTATGTGAACTGATAGGCACGCAAAAAATCAGAACAACACCATATCATCCCAGGGGGAACCCTGTTGAAAGATTTAACAGGACATTGTTGGACATGCTGGGTACACTCGCGGGGCGGGACAAAACTCATTGGAAGGATTTTGTTAAACCTCTTGTACATGCCTATAATTGCACACGCAATGACACTACAGGATTCACGCCATATGAATTGATGTTTGGACGACAGCCAAGACTCCCTATTGACTTGGTTTTCGGCCTGCCTGTGGATAAACCTTGCCAAAACCACTCGGAATATGTGCAAAACCTAAGATCAAATCTCGAAAGGAGTTACCAACTAGCTGCTGAGAATGCAGAAAAGATCATGTCCAAGAACAAAACCCGTTTTGACAGGAAGGTTACCGCTTCAGAACTGGAAGTGGGAGATCGTGTGCTGGTCCGGAATGTCAGGATGAGAGGAAAGCACAAAATTGCTGACAAGTGGGAGTACGACAGTTATGTGGTTGTGAAAAGAGCAGGGGACTTACCTGTTTACACCATAAGACCTGAAAATGCAGACAAACCTTTAAGGACTCTTCACCGTGATTTGCTTTTGCCATGTGGATACTTGCCTGCCACGTCGCAAGTCAAGCAACCCCCTACAAAAAGACCTGTTGTACCGGCCGAGCCTCCAGTTCTTCCAGATGATGAACCGCTGTCCGACGATGAAACCCTGCCAATTCCTTGGTACACAGAACCTGTATGGTTTACAACCACCAGGGAAATGCCGGCTCCATCGCAGCCAGCTGATCTGGCTCCATCGCAGCCAGCTGATCCGGCTCCATCGCAGCCAGCTGATCCGCACATCACTGAACCTGAAGCTGTTTCCAATCCCGACACCGATCTACTTACCTCAGAACTTGATAGTTCTGACTCAGCTACGCCCGAGCAGCAAATTAGGACTTCAACACGAGTCAGACGCCCACCATGCCGATTCCAGTACAGTACATTGGGCCATCCACTCTTGAAAAGTATCCAGACCCTTTTCGATGGATTGAGTCTCGCCTTTTCCACAGCTATGCAGGAAGAGGATCATAATGGCTTCTCCCCTGGTATCATTGGTCAGCCACCAACTTGCTGTCAGCCCAGGTCATGTACAGGGACGTACATGAGGTCGGGGGGGACCCTGTAACCAACGTCACAGGGTGAACCGCCACTGATTTGGCCGCCACAGGTGGCGCTGCCATAAAAGGAAATCGCTCCCGAGCAACTTCCTGCTCGGACTTCCTGTAACCCCGTTGGCGGCTGTGCATGGCTGGTGTGGAGCAATTTTGGGAAACTACCTATAACTTGACGAAAACCTCACGTAAAGTTCTGAAATTTTGTGGTCAGGTTTTTTTTGGACCACAGAATCTCTTCATGAGTGGCGAGCTGGTAGGACAGAGTTTTCTTTTTTTTTCATCTCTTTTTATTATCTCCGGACCCCGGACGACCTGTGTTTAATTTAAACATTAAATTTTTTGTATGTGGGAACTCTTGAACTAAATCCACAGACAGTGGATATATATTGAACTCTTGTGGGAGCTCTTGAACTAAACCAATGTGAAAAACAGAAGTCAATGTGTTCGTTTTTTGTGTGCCATTTGTTAATATAAGTTTGTCCTAATTTATTTATTGACTTTTAATTTATTTGCTATTTTTTTTTTCAATACATTTTTGCAATTAACCCAAAATTAATGTCTCTTGTCCTCCATTCACCACAAGCTCCTATAACAAACCTGGTTTTCTGTCTTCAGTCATATGCAACCCAGTGCAATAACTAGGCCCTAACGTTAGAATAGTTTTACAAGTGTTACATGTACTTACTAAAATTCAAAAATTTAATCTTTCGCTTAATGTTGCGCTAGATTTATTTGATAAATTGGTCATGCCAGTTATGCTGTACGCATGTGAAGTGTGGGGATTTGAAAAATTTGACATTCTAGAAAAGTTACATCTTGAATTTTTAAAGCATATTTTGAAAGTAAAAACGTCCACATGCAGTAACCAGGTGTACGGCGAGATAGGGACAGTGGGAATCTCGTTCATCCATTCATGCGTGTCACTAATTAGATGACGAGGCATTTGGCTAGGTTAAGAGAGTCATGGTTACTTTGACATTCAGAGCCTGGGCAGAGGATCCCCGTGGTATCTGAATAAAGAGGGTTTGCATGGACCGGGCCTAACAAACCGAAGCAACGCTCCAGGCATGGTTGGCATCGTCCGTCCTGAAGCCTCACCCCGGCCTGGGGGGGCCCCTGGACACCTAAGGGGCTGAGCATAGCGAATGGCGCCTGCAACCCCTCTTGTCCTGAGACCACGTGTGGCATTGCAAGTATCAGGCGTTGCCATAGAACATGGCTTCCCCTGGACTCTTTTTCGGGAAGTTTATAGTCTCCCGTCGTCTGGGGTGGCGTTAGTTCACCCCGATCACCATCCGTGACACTCGTCATCCATAGTATCTTGAAGTGCACATCTACTGAATGGGAACGCCACCTGTCCATCCGAGCCGTAATCATGCCCCTGGTACTGATTCAGCTTGCAGGGGAAAGTAGGAAACTTTATTGAACAGAAAATATTTACAACAGTAAAAACATTGCTTTTAGCATTCTCTCAACAATCGAACAAAGGTTTTACAAATATTGATAGTGCCCCGAAGGGCCAACAGGGGGAGATTCTTCGCCAGGGTGCTTCTCTTCCTCAAGTGGTATCCCAGCAGCATTAGTACTCGAGAGTTGGGTGGATGCCACTTCCCTCTCGCTCCGATTGGAAAACCTTTCACCTTCGCTGTCGTCGCACTGGGAAATAGACGGAGTGCGCAGCCGGTGAAAGGCGTGTAGCTCTTCACCTTCCACCTTTCAGTGTTGGTTAGAGAAAAGGGGGAACATTCAAAGGTTATTGCTACATCGATGATCATAACGTCCATACCTCTATGTAGGATAAGATCCGGGACTCCTGTCTCGCCACTGCGTATCTTCAGGTGTTTCTCTCGCAAGACGGCCCACCCATGACGCTCACCAACCTCTCCTAGGATGCGACATATTAGGTTATGTCTCTCCATCCGATTTGCTTTCAGGATGGGGCAAGTTCCAGAAATGTGTAATAGGGTTTCTGGAGCAGTCTTACACAGGCGGCAAAGCACCGCCGGTCCAGGTTTTGGGTCCTTATGCAACGAGGTGAGAATGGGGACGGTGTTGGTCCGCAACTTCAAGGCGACAAAGTCAGATTCACTGAGCCCCGCGGCCTTAGGATCCCGAAAACAGCAACTGGAGTCGCTGTCATTTGTTAACACCACGGTTCCCAAGCCTTGGGATTTGAGCTTAACCCATCGCTCAAATTCTTTTGCACTCAAGGCCTCAGTGGAAATGGCCTCTAGATCGAGGTCATCCAGGTTCTCAGATTCGAGGGGAAGCTTGAGTGACCGCCATAAGTTCAGTGCCGCTTCGTCCAATTTAAGTGCAGTTGCTACTGTATTGGTTACAGTGTCTAATGAGGAAGAGAGCTGCACTAATAACCTTACTCGGGCAGCCGGGACATGAGTGGAGAGCTTGGTGACTCCCAGGCCTCCGCATGCCCAATTCCAATAGATTACTGCGTCAACAGCTTGACTGAGCTATTCTTAAAAAAACAAAAACTGTGCCACTATACATGATTTTTCGCGCTGATTCTGATGAGCATAAACATTTTATATGAATTTTTTTTTTTAAGTCAATCCCAGTTATGCAACCGATTGGGTGCATATTTCATATGCAACCGAAACTAGATTTTCCTCAATTCACAAAAAAAAAAAAAAAAAAAAAAAACATATGGCAACAAGCCTTACCCAGTGACATGCCTCCATGAGTAATTTCATTGCTCTGAGGTGCATCTTCACTGAATGGGGTCTCATCTCGTTATTTCTCCATTCTACTCACTGGGTCGATTATAATGGGGAAATACCTGATGGTACATCCGAACCAACTCAATGTGGTATCTACACGTTCGTCCTGTCCCCAGAAGATAAACGGTGGCTTTTGTTTTTAAATCAGACAATGTTTCGATTTTTTTTATTAATTTTTGATTATATGGACCAGGGACTTTGGCTTAAGTGTGACCGATTGGTTGCTAACAGTTTCTGGCCTTACAGATGTCAAATGCCATACAACAATCATAAGTTGCTGGTTCAAAATAGGTTAGGTCTCATCTACAGCTGGTGATTAATCACCCAAGAAAGTTTTAGGTTGATAGAAAAGGGACAAGTGAGTTTTTAAGCAGTTTTATGAATATTTTGAGATGTCATTCAGGGTTGAGTTAAAGAGTGTACACTGAGGGTCCACATTCATCAAAACCTACATTTACTAACAAAGCACTTTTTTCTGAAGCCTTAACACTTGAACTTTATACTCAACTACTTCTCACATGATTTTGGTGAATGTTGGAAATTTTACAGTCATTTTCATAATTGGCTCTTGTGGAATCTGACACACTTACATAGGTCTATCTTCAAAATGCACATGTGTGGAGGTTTCACAACTTAGGTTCATTTTAAAGTGAAGACTGCCACCTTTCATTTGATGTTGGTTATCTGTCTGCCCCCTTCGAGCTTAAATGCAGAGGCAAAAATGTATTACATACAATATTGGATGTACCATAGGCAGTTTGTGATTTTGTTTTAACTTTGCATGTCTCACACATAGTTCAGCCTCATTCCAACCTCTAAACCTTGTCAGATGAAGTGGTGTAGTCTTACTGAGTATTTTTAGATGTTTTGTACTTGTTTAACACTAAAGATGACTGTACAATTAAGCAAATATGTAAAAAGATGATTTTTAATGCATTCTTGGATATATTTTTCATAAAATTTCTCCTAAACTATTACTTGTAGGTTACTCAGCTTGGGTTCATTTTAAAGTGAGGACTGCCACCTTTCATTTGATGTGCTGGTTATCTGTTATCTGGTTATCAGAAATCAAGAAGTGACCCTTTTATCATTTCTCCTGACAAAGAGGTCACTTCTGGACAAATGGGAACTTAAATGAATTTAATACCAATTAACAAAAGGTGAGGACAAATGGGACAGCACACAATTATTCCTGAACAATTTTTATTTATTTATAAGAACACAAAACAAAAAACTCGAACATTAAACTAAATATACAAAAAATTGTATTTTTTTTAGTATTCAGGTGGGGGTGGGGGTGGGGGCGATGAGGGCTCTGATTCCAGTGGGTACTAATTAGAAAAAAAACTTATCCAGACATATTTTAACAAGAATAAATACAAACTGAGCAGTCAAATGGTACTTACATAGATCCAGTTCGTTGGAGTCGTCCCCCAGGAGCCTGAGGAGCCTGACTCTGAGTCAGTGCTCAAGCTCTCCCCTCCAGACCCATAGGGAGGTGGGGGGCTTTTGCGGGGGTGGAGTCCCAATGTAGGGGCTGTAGGGCGGCGGAGGACTTCCTCCAGAGCCCCCCGAAGAGTAGGGAGGAGGAGGACCCCAGGGATGAGGCTCAGGGCTGTAGGGAGGAGGGTTGACCAGCAGGGGCCACAGGAGGAGGAGGTGCTGGGGGTATTCGCCCTTTAGGCAAGGCAAGGGCCTGAAGTCACCTGTTTGCTTTGTTTTTGTCCTTCAGGAGTTTGTTGTTGCCGTGCGTGAAGAGAGCTGACTTTGTGGAAGTCTCACAAGCCCCTGCCCTGGTTACCATGGAGCTCCTGTCAATCATCGGTGTTGCTAAAATAATGCTGCGCTTTGATGATAAGCTGCATTGATACTGCAGTTTAATTCAGGCATAATTATAAATATAGTAGGCCTATTATAATCCATAATAATCAGCTATTTTAGGAAATAATGGAACGTTGTAAATATCACTGACAAAAATGCTACATTTATCAGATTCAGTTATTCCTGTCCTGAGTTGATAATTAATGTTTATCATTTTAGTTTAATAAAATGTGACTTTATTGAAGTTAAATTTAAGTTATTAAATTTCTATTTTTATTTTCATGTTTAACCACTGCAATAATAATAACCCTGATAAATGCCCACCATGTTTAATAGAAATGAGGGGTAAAAAAAATAAATAAAGGTAGCTCTCCTGGCCTTGATGACTTTAAAAGTAGATCGCAAGCCGAAAAAGGTTGGGCACCACTGGTCTAGACAGAACTGTTGCTTAATACTAATGGTAATTTATATTTTGCTTTTTGATTTTGTCTGGAGCCGCCCCTGTCTATAGCAGGTTGTTAGCAAGTTAGCAACAGAAAGGAGTTTCCCCATGCTCTGACTGCAGCAGGAGTCGGGAGCTGCTGCCTGTGTCCCCCCGAGCAGCAGCTACTGTCCCTCAGTGTTTACAGCTGTGTGTCTGTGTCACACAGAGCAGAGAACCATCTTTGTTACTGCAGAAGTACGGGGGCCATGTGTTTTCAACCACCGCCATGCGCCTCATAGAAAACAATAGGGGCATATTTTTTGACGTGCGTCCGGTGTGTGTTGGCCTTTATAGGGTGCGTTTGATTTGTTTTCAAACCCTGTTAAACCCTGTATAAGCCATGTCTATATTTTTCATTTATAGTCAAGATTCATTCTTAACCTCATATAGCTGCTATTTCTGCTATTAAAAATATATATGTAGGCATAATTTGTTAAAGTACCAGCATAAGCCAAAATCTACTTTCACTCCTGCTCCAGACCCAGGCCCCTTGTCACACACTGCAAGCCAGGAAAAAAGGGCCTATTCTGGGCACAATTTCAGCCACAGTGGGAGCTCTGAGAAGCAGAGCACAGGCTCCAGACCCAGGGCCCCTTGTACCCATATACCCAGTTGGTTGCAGCTGTTGTCTTAAGAGTATGATGGCATAAGAGTGGCCATCATTTTTTCTCTTAGGCTAAGTTTGCATCCAATAGGCTGTTGGCACTTAGATTGAGAGGACACTTTTGAATGGAGCAGCTCGGACTGGTGGGGGCTGGTGAGTGAACGGCCACCACACTGACTCTGTGCCATGGTGGTACAGTGGTTTAGGCATTGTGTACAAAACAGCTAATATGTAAAAAGATGATTTTTACTGCATTCATTTCAGTATATATATTTCATAGAATTTCTCCTAAACTATTACTTGTAGGTTACTCAGCTTGGGTTCATTTTAAAGTGCCTAATTTAGTAAAAGATTTTTCCAGATTTTGAGCGAAGGTTTTAAAAACTTTGTTTTTTTTGTGGCAGTTTTGTCTCTAAAGAGACAAAAACATGTTGCATTGCAAATTACGTGGCCATTCACCCACCATACCCCACCACTACAAACATGCTACTGGCGTACCATAAGCCATGGTGATTGAGTTATTAAAAAAAATAAGATGAAATAAAACAAAAAATCACCAAAGAGAATGTGATAGACCAGATAAAAACTACCATAGGCCCTGAGGGACTTAGTTATTTTTAATAATTTAAAAGAAGATCGAAATAAAACAAAACTAGACCAAAGAGAGTATTACCAAAAAAGTAGATATTTTGAAAAATAACACCATTTAGTACCTTGTGTAGCAACATTGAAAATGGATGGTTTTGACTGGAAGTGATAAAAAAAAAATGAAAACATCACAGTTTATTTACAATATATACAATATTTACATAGTTGAAAACAATTACAGCCACTCAAAGTCTAATCCTTCCTCAGCAAAGGATTTTTTTTGGACGCCATAATTAAATAAAATCTCCTCATTGACACGAATGTCACGTGAGGCCATAAAAAGAATGACATCATCCCCATCACGACTAAAAAGTCTTGGCCTCAAATTGGCCTTCTTAGAAGAGTGATTAATCAGTCTGCCATATGTCTGCATTCCAGGATGGCACAAACAGTCCTCCTGATGAGCATCCACACACATGCTCGCTTGTCCACATTTATAAAAGAACATATAGCCAGTCTCTTTTCCCACTGTAGCCTCATGGATTTGTAAGCCCTCCTGTCTTGTCACCACTGTGCCGTGGTAGTCACACACTACCTCCCCTGCGGTGAAGGGTCTGGTGGTGAGAACCCCCCTTCCCTTGCCCTCAATGTCCACCACAGAAAGGCCCTTCCACTTCTGTGTTCGGCACATCTTCTGCACAGCACGGCAGTCCAGGGCAGTTTCTATGCTCCCGGAGGGCTTCCACTGGCTGACGATAAGTGCAGCGTCGGGTAGATTGGCAGTCCACCCTTGCTTCTCAATCCAGCTTCTCACCCTGGATTCAGAAGGCTGCCGCCGTCCAAAGTGTTCTGTGCATAAATAAATAACAGAAATTAGTCAATGAGCTTACACAACCAGTAGGTGGACATGTTATATATTACAGTCATAACTCAGGTTAAGGAAAAAAGAGACTCACCGAGTACATGCTGCACTCTGAGCTCAAGCTGTTGAGCACGCCAGCGGTCATAACAGTAACGCTCGTGTGCTCCTGCCAGAGACTTCTTGGGAGGAGCACCTTCTACAGTCACAGGATGTGCCTTAACAAACGAGTTGTAGGCAACCTGGTCATCCATGTATGGACGAGAAGAGGTGGCAGCTTCTCCCTGTGCGTGTCTAGAAGTTGAGCAAACATAAAAAAAATGAGTACATGTATAAAATGTTGAAACAGGTGACGATGCTGTAATGGAAGCATAGACAGATACTCACTCTTCATCACCATGGAGCTTCTGCAGAAGTAGACTAGCCATCACCACACTGCTCGAATCCTTCTTGTGGTAGTGCTTGTCCGCAGTGGCTGAGCTGTGGGCGAGGTAGTCTGCCACCATGGCTTTGTCACGGTCTGGCATGGTCTTGTGTGCTGCAGTCTCATATGCTCACCTCGCCATCTGTGTGGTGACCTTTGGGAGGCCATACCTGAAAAAGGTCATGTATTCATTAACATTTATCCAGAATTTCAAAATGGTAGAAAAAGGCTTGAAAAAAAAAGAAGAGTCATGGAAAACCAGGTAGGCAGTTAATTTAGTTTAACTTACTTGTCATGCAGCTGCTTTAAGTCATTGCAGGCATTGTAGATAGATCTTCCCATGGAGGAGATGAAAAAGTGCCTCCCTGAAGAATCATCTTCATCTTCATCTTCAGAATGCCTTCTCTTCTTTCCTCCTCTTCCTCTGAGCAGCAGTGGGCGCACCTTCACAAAGTACTCGTGAAACCACTGTGAAAAGAAACATAGCAATTAAAATCTGCCTTCACTGCAGCTACATTGACACTTTTCAAGGCATATAAAACTGAGGTAAAACATTTAAAATCTTACCATCTCCTCTTCCTCATCAAGAGCAAAGTTGGCCACCTGAGTCGACGAGGTCTTGTGCTCTTTAACTCCCACAACAGCATGATTTTCAAACCTGGTCCGCTGAGTCCACTCACTGGCCTACAACAGACAAACAAAAGATGTATTTGTTAGTTTATGAATCCACTGACATCTGTGAAAAAGAAAATATAAATAAAAGGTTTGCAAAAGTTGATACTTACAGTCATATTCTCCACAACAGATGGCCGCTGAGCGTGTTTCAGCATGACTACTGCCTCAAGGTAACTGAGGCAAAGTAGCATTTCTGCCTGTGTCAGAGGAGGGGGATCAGAGGACGGAAACAGCTTCCCCATGATGGCCAAGAAGTCTCTCTTGGCCTTGGTCAGCACTGCCACGACCTCTGGGATGGACAGAGTCCCCTCTCGGAGAGTGTCATAGCTGTGAAAAAAAGCCTTGTTAATAAACAGTTAAGAAATTCATATTTGTAGTTACCAGCATTGCTAATATGAGATACTTACTTCTTCCTAAGCACCTCCTTGGCAACTTGTTTTGACACTCCTGTCTGGACATTATTCAGGAAAGGGATGTACTCCTTGCAGTCCAGTTGCAAATCCCTGTCTTCAAATGTGAGGTTTGTGCTCCCTGTGATGTATTTCATGAACCTATAAAAGAAAGAAAAGTCAGTCACATTTTAAATATAACCAGTAACGTTCCAAAAATTGTGCAATATGTAGTTAAGTCTACCTACATTAATCAGCAATAGACTGCTTACCTTTTGAGACTTTTGATGTAATTGCTCAGTGTCTGTTTGGAGAGCCCAACCTCGGAGAGCTTGGTGAAGTACTCACGGCTGCGCTCTCTGTCACGCACAAACTGGAGAGTGGGCTGCTGCTGATTCATGAAATACATAAAGCGAGCAACATTTTCCACCTGTAATTAAATCAAATTATGGAGAGATGTAAATGGATTATGGAGTGCTCTTATGCAATGGAGTAAAACTTTTGAAATATTGATGTTCTTACCTCCTGTTTGTGGTTGCTGATAAGTCATTCTTTAACCAGTTGTGGAAACCACACAGCAGAGGATGATCAAGGGAGTGCTTCTGATACAAGCCTGCGGACTTCATTGTCTCCCTCAGTGAAGTCATGGCTGTGGTTCTATCAGGACTGTGAAAAATAATTAAACATTATAAACACAGAATGAAGCATGACACATTTTAAAAAAATGTGAGAAAGCAAGGAAGGTAAACCCTTACCACTGATAGAGGTCTCCAGAGCTCTCAGAGTCTCCCTCACTGGCCTTCTCCACTGGTGCAGGTGGAAGCGGGTGCAGGAAGAGTGGGTGCTGGTGGACTGGGAGCTGGTTCTTCAGCAGGGATTTCATGCACAGCATTGCCTCTGTCCTGAAGCTCCTTAATCATCCTTGCAGAAATAAAAGCATATTTAAATTTAGTTTTCTTGCAATGCTCTGAGTTACTGCACATGTAAAGAGCACAGACACTCCAGAGGTGTGTGCACAGGTAAATTTAGCAGCTAAGACTGATGGGGGATGGTGAGAGAAAGGCCACCTAATTTGCAACACAACAGCAGAAGGGCTGGTAACTTTCAGTAAAATAAGTAAAGACAAATTTGATGAGAAATATGATATAAAAACATAACCCTATCAGTTGTGAAGCACTGTTTTACTAAATGCTAGGAAATGTACAACCTCAATGCAATTCAGCAACCTAACACTGTGTTTGTATGGCAAGAAAAAAACAAAAAAAAAGGAAATAATAAAAGTAATAAAAGAAACACTGAAACATAAATCATACCTGCCAAGAGGGTCAGAGCTGTCCAGGATCAGTTTGATGTCCCTGTACTTCCAGACTCGTCCCACTCTGAGCAGCTCGTGGGCCTCCTTCTTGGCTTCTTCCACTACACGGGAGACGTCTTCTTTTGAGGCTGTCTTCATGCATGTCTTCACCAGATGCGTAGGAAGACTCGAATGAGTCTTCTTGCAAAAAGGACACAGGAGGTGGGTCCTATTGCGAGCTTGACTGGGAGAAAGGAAGAAAACAGACAGTATAAATAAAAGCATGAAGTAATTCAAAGGCAAGCTTTGCTGGTCTTCTTAAGCTAAAATCTCAATCAAACCAATACAAATATAGCAAAAAGTTAGAACACACTTTTACTAAAAAAAGAAAGGTAGCTAGGCAAAGACAGATGGAAAACCAAACTGTAAACTTACAGATCAGAAGCCATCTTTTCAGAAAAAAAATCCAAATCAAAAAGGCAACGAGAAATGTAGCAGGTGTTCTTCAGAAAGGAAAAACAACTACTGAAAGGTAAGTCCATCTGTGCCCTTAAATACACCTGGCCCTGCCCAAAATGCCTGCTCATGAAACCCCCACTTAAGCACCGAGGACTGGTGGGGGCTGGTGGGTGAATGGTTTCCTAATTTGCAATGCAACAGAATAAGTCTGTTTCTCTTAGGCTAAGTTTGCAACCAAATGGCTGTTGACACTTAGACTGAGACACTGGTGGGTGAAGGGACACTTAATTTGCAATGCAACATGTTTTTGTCTCTTTAGAGACAGAACTGCAACAAAAAAATAGGACTAAAAAAGTGAAAGAAATAAAAAAAGATGACAATGTATTGGATGAGGACACAAAGTGATCAGATTTTACTGAATAAATGTTATTCTGTTACACTTAAAGGGTTTATGATACTGCAGTAGTATTTGTTAGCACTGTACTGACAGTGGTTTGTTGGAGCTGAATGAAAATAAACTGTAAAGTATTAGATGAATCATTGAAACAGGGTTACATTTAAAAAGAGGAAAGAGGTTATTTTGATTGTATGTTACTGTTTTTACATTTTACTGAGGACATAAACTGATCAGATTAACACATCTATAACTTTAACACATCACTGTGTAGTGAGTGTGTAACACTGTGTACACAGCACTAGGATGAAGTACAACTTTTCCACTCATCTACAAAGTTTAGAGAAAGAGACCTAAGCATCTATAAGGAGGATTTTTTCCTCATCAAATGTGAAGTGACTCAGTTCAGTGAGCGTGAGTGGAATTAGAATCATTTTGATAAGATATACACTTAGTCAAGTTCAGTTTACTTGTTTCAGTCACACTGCACAATATCTGTCATAACTGCACATAAACACTTGATGTTAGACAATAACACACCAAATGTTACGGCTGAGCGGAGAACAGGAGAGACGGACCCAAAAATGCGGACTAAACAGATTTTAATATAACTCCCGGGGAGCACGAGGACCATGACCATACAAAAACAAAACATACCAAACATATCAGATGAACCGACAAAAACCTGGGGAGGACACAGGACAAATACATGCGGAAATGAGACACAGGTGAAAAACATCAGGGTGGGGCAGGTAATCAAAACACGCGGGAAACACAAGAGGCAGGAAGTAAACTAGAAAACATGGGAACGAACCAAGACTACAAAACAAGACACACGAGAAACAAACAGAAAACAAGACATGGACATGGGACATGACACCAAATGTGTTAACATTTCACCTGTTTTTTCTTACTATTTTCTAATGTAAGTAGAATAATACAAGGTGTGATCTTCAAACCAAAGCACACGGTTTATTCAGATCATAGAACTGTTTAAAACAAGTTGTGACATTTTAGTTTTGTAAAATAAAATTACACTTTTTTTCCATCTTGTAATAACATTATTCCATAAATGGTTTTACTCCTTTTCTGAAATATTCATCTCTATAGTACAATGTTTTGTAATTAATCTACTGTTTCCATGTTCGCCTACCATCAGTCACAACCAATAAGAACTTCATATCAAAACTCTTAAAATATCTCTTTTCTTTTTGTTGCTTTGTCTATGAAGAGATAATTTGTTCATATCAAGCCAGGTTTGAGCAGCTTTATGTTCCCTTTCTATCATCTGCCAACATTATAAATCTCAATCAAAGCAAAAAGGTTACAAACATCATTCATGAAAATAATAAAAGATTTTTGGAGCAATCACAGAACCCTGTGGTACTCCACAGACTATAGTATATGTATAACTCAGGTGAGATGAGCGGTCTGTGCTGGGAGCTGAACTTGTGCTGTCCACTAATTCCATGCTCTTGCTCCTGTTTAAAGGGCATTAAAGGTGCAGTGACCAGAACCCCTGTGTCTCGCGTTCCTGTGTCCACACTGGTGACCATCAAGAACCCGTTACAGTAGCGGTGTTAACGAAAGGTCTGGGCCCCGGGTTGGTTCACAGAAAAGTAGGTGCTCTTCTTATTTTTCTCTGCATATTTTGTTTCTCTCCAGCCTTCTTTTTCTTACGGACCTTACTTCGGTCTCGCGGGGACTTATAGCGTGTTACGTGTCTTTAGTAACCATGGTTACGCACCTTATTTCATTTCTGAGTGATAACTTATAATACTTTGGCTGTATCTGAGTTCTCAACCTGACCTATATCTCATTCTGTTTGGGGACTAATTCTTATTTTTGCTGTATGCTTGCAGGACTGCAAGTACTTTATAATCACCATTTAAATTGATCCTGGTCTTCTTAATTTATTAATCCTTGGCAAAATAATATTTCAGAAACGTAAAACTAAACTATGTAAAGATGACACCTTCAATTAAGTTGATTAGTTATGTATTTCGTTCTTTAAAGGCTGAATGCCATAAAATTGGATTATTTCATCTTACTTTATTGCAGGTGCTTCAATTCCCAACACGGATTCCAAAAAAAATGCAGTTTAATTTTAATTCCAATTCTCATTTTGATTCAAATTTTAATTTGAATAACCTAAGACGGGACAACAACTGACTGTGACAAATACCTGACATCACCTCCGTTCAGATTTAAATCCTTAAATAAATAATGAAAAAGAACAAAGAATAAATACTTGAGCGCTCTAAAGACTCTCGGGTTAGATTAGTGTACTCACTTTAAATTAGTGGACACACCCCAGGAACTGATCAACCTGGGGGGCCTCCCCTGGTTGAGAGTGTCTAGTGATAAATGGCCCAAACACTCGAGGATTTCAGGGTACACTACTGATGATGTGTCCTTCATTAAACTTAAAAACAGGCCTTAACTTCAACATTAACACTAAATAGGAAGAAAACAATAGATTGCGTTCTTCCTTAATCCTGACATAAACGACCAGTGCTTGCCCTTTGTTTCTCTATTCAACTGCCTGCTCACACTGAGCGGGTGGGGAGATTCATCCAGATAAATTCAAACAATCTAAACAAAAACTAAAGCAGGTCGAAGGACTAAACCAGGACTGAACCAGGTCTAAGACAGGACTAAAACAGAATTAACTCTGGTTAAAATCAGGACTCAGACATAATAAAGACTTAAGGTCTAAAGCAGGACTAAACCCATATAATTACTTTTAGATTTATTATGTCCTTGTAACAGTACAATAACAGGACAGCAGGTGGGAATGTCCTTCAATAACATGTTTATCTACAAACACAACAAAATGGCTGCCAGTTGGTTGACCTGGACAAAAACATGGACTAAACCAGTACCAGGTAAACCAGGTCTAAAGCCATTCAGCTGCAGAGATCAATTCCAACAGTAACAGTACAAACACCTGCAGCAGGTGATAGTGTCCTTTTAATAACATCTACATAAACACAACAACATGGCTTCCACTTTACACTAGGACTGAACCTTCAGTTTAAGTAAAGATGGCCTGAACAAGGACTACACTAGGACCAGGAACAAAACAGGACCAGATTAAACCAGGTCTAAAGGACTAAACTAAGACTGAAAGAGGATTAAAGCAGGACTGAAGTAGGTCTAATACAGATCTAACCAAGGACAAGGACTAAACCCACATAACTACAGAGACAGTACAATAACAGAACAACAGGTGGGAGGGTCTTTTTATAACACATCTATCTACAAACACAACAAAATGGCTGCCACTAAGACCAAACACTAAAACTAAACCAGGGCTGAACCAGGTCTAAGACAGGACTAAAGCAGAATCAACTCAGGAGAATAAAATCAGGACTCAGGCCTGATTAAAGACTAAAGAGGTTCTGAAGTATGACTATCAGGACTACACCGGGATTAAAACCAGTATCAGGACTAAAGTAGGTCTAAGCCATACCAGGACTAAACCAGTACCAGTATTACATTGGATTTAATTCAGTAATCTGCGTAGGACCAGGTTTAGTCCAGACCTTCTTGTTGTGGGGTGAAGCTGTTTGTGATTTAATGATGCGTCTTGTATTTGGTGCACTGTGTTTATTGTTTTTTTTATGGTTAGATTGAGAAATTAAGTCCTGTTTTAGACCTGGTCAAGTCCTCATTGAGACCTGGTACTAGTTCAGACCTGGGTTTAGACCTGGAATTGGTACTGGTTTAATGCTTCTTTAATGGTTAAGTTCTGGTTTAGACATGCTTTAGTCCAGGTTTAGATCTGATTTAGTTCGCTAAATCTGCGTAGTCTTCGGCAGCCCCAGGCGAGGAGTGGGGACTGGCGGCTCCGGCGTCTTCGGCAGCGGCACGAGACGAGGAGCGGGGACTGGCAGAGACCACCCCGGACGGAGAGCCGTGTCCGGCGGAGGTCCCGAGACAGGAACTGGCGGAGTCCGGGGAGAAGCCGCAGGCACGGGCGGAGCCCGGGGAGTAGGTGGAGGATCTCGCAGAGAGGTGCTGGCCCTAGAGCGCCGCCGCGCACCAGCCCTGCGTCCACCACCACAAGCTCCCGTGGTGGCTGCCTGCAAACAGGCCTGCTCCTGGGCCTGCTGCAGGGCAGCCACCGGGGACAGTCCTCGCCCCCACAGCTCCACAAAGAGAAGCAGTGGGGACTCTGTCCCCACAATGCAGTCCGCTGGGTCCAAGTGTGGTGGGTTCATTCTGTTAAGGTTTTGCGGAACACAGGAGGGATGGACCCAAAGGTGCGGACAAAAAGTACTTTAATGTAACTCACGGCAATAACGAGACACAGGGGGTACACGAAAACCACGACGAGACTCAACATACTACACACTAAACAAACTGAATGAACCCACAAACACCTGGGGAGGACACAGGACATAAATACACAAGGGAATGAGACACAGGTGAAAAACATCAAGGCGGGGCAGGCAATCACACACGCGGGAAACACAAGAGGCAGGAAGAAAACCGGGAATACAAAATAAAACAAGGGAAACAAATACAGAAAACAAGACAAAGACATGAGACATAACAACAAGTCTGTAAATACAAGGACATCAAATTGATCCTGGACAGCACTGACCCTCTTGGCAGGTATGATTTATGTTTCAATGTTTCTTTTATTATTATTTCCTTTTTTTTCTTGCCATACAAACACAATGTTAGGTTTCTGAAATCATTGCATTGAGGCTGACTGTTGTATATTTCCTAGCATTTAGTAAAACAGTGCTTCACAACTGATAGGGTTATGTTTTTATATCATATTTCTCATCAAATTTGTCTTTACTTATTTTACTGAAAGTTACCAGCCCTTCTGCTGTTGTGTTGCAAATTAGGTGGCCTTTCTCTCACCATCCCCCATCAGTCTTAGCTGCTAAATTTACCTGTGCACACACCTCTGGAGTGTCTGTGCTCTTTACATGTGCAGTAACTCAGAGCATTGCAAGAAAACTAAAATTTAAATATGCTTTTATTTCTGCAACGATGATTAAGGAGCTTCAGGACAGAGGCAATGCTGTGCATGAAATCCCTGCTGAAGAACCAGCTCCCAGTGCACCAGCACCCACTCTTCCTGCACCCGTTCCACCTGCACCAGTGGAGAAGGCCAGTGAGGGAGACTCTGAGAGCTCTGGAGACCTCTATCAGTGGTAAGGGTTTACCTTCCTTGCTTTCTCACATTTTTTAAAAATGTGTCATGCTTCATTCTGTTTATAATGTTTAATTATTTTTCACAGTCCTGATAGAACCACAGCCATGACTTCATTGAGGGAGACAATGAAGTCCGCAGGCTTGTACCAGAAGCATTCCCTTGCCCATCCTCTGCTGTGTGGTTTCCACAACTGGTTAAAGAATGACTTATCAGCAACCACAAACAGGAGGTAAGAACATCAATATTTCAAATGTTTTACTCCATTGCATAAGAGCACTCCATAATTTGATTTAATTACAGGTGGAAAATGTTGCTCGCTTTATGTATTTCATGAATCAGCAGCAGCCCACTCTCCAGTTTGTGCGTGACAGAGAGCGCAGCCGTGAGTACTTCACCAAGCTCTCCGAGGTTGGGCTCTCCAAACAGACACAGCAATTACATCACAAGTCTCAAAAGGTAAGCAGTCTATTGCTGATTAATGTAGGTAGACTTAACTACATATTGCACAATTTTTGGAACGTTACTGGTTATATTTAAAATGTGACTGACTTTTCTTTCTTTTATAGGTTCATGAAATACATCACAGGGAGCACAAACCTCACATTTGAAGACAGGGATTTGCAACTGGACTGCAAGGAGTACATCCCTTTCCTGAATAATGTCCAGACAGGAGTTTCCAAACAAGTTGCCAAGGAGGTGCTTAGGAAGAAGTAAGTATCTCATATTAGCAATGCTGGTAACTACAAATATGAATTTCTTAACTGTTTATTAACAAGGCTTTTTTTCACAGCTATGACACTCTCCGAGAGGGGACTCTGTCCATCCCAGAGGTCGTGGCAGTGCTGACCAAGGCCAAGAGAGACTTCTTGGCCATCATGGAGAAGCTGTTTCCGTCCTCTGATCCCCCTCCTCTGACACAGGCAGAAATGCTACTTTGCCTCAGTTACCTTGAGGCAGTAGTCATGCTGAAACACGCTCAGCGGCCAACTGTTGTGGAGAATATGACTGTAAGTATCAACTTTTGCAAACATTTTATTTATATTTTCTTTTTCACAGATGTCAGTGGATTCATAAACTATCTTTTGTTTGTCTGTTGTAGGCCAGTGAGTGGACTCAACGGACCAGGTTTGAAAATCATGCTGTTGTGGGCGTTAAAGAGCACAAGACCTCGTCGACTCAGGTGGCCAACTTTGCTCTTGAGGAAGAGGAGATGGTAAGATTTTAAATGTTTTACCTCAGTTTTATATGCCTTGAAAAGTGTCAATGTAGCTGCAGTGAAGGCAGATTTTAATTGCTATGTTTCTTTTCACAGTGGTTTCACGAGTACTTTGTGAAGGTGCGCCCACTGCTGCTCAGAGGAAGAGGAGGAAAGAAGAGAAAGCATTCTGAAGATGAAGATGATTCTTCAGGGAGGCACTTTTTCATCTCCTCCATGGGAAGATCAATCTACAATGCCTGCAATGACTTAAAGCAGCTGCATGACAAGTAAGTTAAACTAAATTAACTGCCTACCTGGTTTTCCACGACTTTTTTTTCAAGCTTTTTTCTACCATTTTGAAATTCTGGATAAATGTTAATGAATACATGACCTTTTTCAGGTATGGCCTCCCAAAGGTAACAACACAGATGGCCAGGCGAGCATATGAGACTGCAGCACACAAGACCATGCCAGACCGTGACAAAGCCATGGTGGCAGACTACCTCGCCCACAGCTCAGCCACTGCGGACAAGCACTACCACAAGAAGGATTGGAGCAGTGTGGTGATGGCTAGTCTACTTCTGCAGAAGCTCCATGGTGATGAAGAGTGAGTATCTGTCTATGCTTCCATTACAGCATCGTCACCTGTTTCAACATTTTATACATGTACTCATTTTTTTTATGTTTGCTCAACTTCTAGACACGCACAGGGAGAAGCTGCCACCTCTTCTCGTCCATACATGGATGACCAGGTTGCCTACAACTCGTTTGTTAAGGCACATCCTGTGACTGTAGAAGGTGCTCCTCCCAAGAAGTCTCTGGCAGGAGCACACGAGCGTTACTGTTATGACCGCTGGCGTGCTCAACAGCTTGAGCTCAGAGTGCAGCATGTACTCGGTGAGTCTCTTTTTTCCTTAACCTGAGTTATGACTGTAATATATAACATGTCCCCCTACTGGTTGTGTAAGCTCATTGACTAATTTCTGTTATTTATTTATGCACAGAACACTTTGGACGGCGGCAGCCTTCTGAATCCAGGGTGAGAAGCTGGATTGAGAAGCAAGGGTGGACTGCCAATCTACCCGACGCTGCACTTATCCTCAGCCAGTGAAAGCCCTCCGGGAGCATAGAAACTGCCCTGGACTGCCGTGCCGTGCAGAAGATGTGCCGAACACAGAAGTGGAAGGGCCTTTCTGTGGTGGACATTGAGGGCAAGGGAAGGGGGGTTCTGACCACCAGACCCTTCACCGCAGGGGAGGTAGTGTGTGACTACCACGGCACAGTGGTGACAAGACAGGAGGGCTTACAAATCCACGAGGCTACAGTGGGAAGAGACTGGCTATATGTTCTTTTATAAATGTGGACAAGCGAGCATGTGTGTGGATGCTCATCAGGAGGACTGTTTGTGCCATCCTGGAATGCAGACATATGGCAGACTGATTAATCACTCCTCTAAGAAGGCCAATTTGAGGCCAAGACTTTTTAGTCGTGATGGGGATGATGTCACTTTTTATGGCCTCACGTGACATTCGTGTCAATGAGGAGATTTTATTTAATTATGGCGTCCAAAAAAAATCCTTTGCTGGGGAAGGATTAGACTTTGAGTGGCTGTAATTGTTTTCAACTCTATGTAAATATTGTATATATTGTAAATAAACTGTGATGTTGACTAAATTACTTTTGTGCATTTTTTTTATATCACTTCCAGTCAAAACCATCCATTTTCAATGTTGCTACACAAGGTACTAAATGGTGTTATTTTTCAAAATATCTACTTTTTTGGTAATACTCTCTTTGGTCTAGTTTTGTTTTATTTCATCTCCTTTTAAATTATTAAAAATAACTAAGTCCCCAGGGCCTATGATAGTTTTTATCTGGTCTATCACATTCTCTTTGGTGATTTTTTGTTTTATTTCATCTTATTTTATTTTTAATAACTAAATCTCCAGGGCTTATGGTACTCCAGTAGCATGTTTATAAAGTTTTTATCTGGTTTATTTATATATTGAACAGTGCTTGACAAGAAAAAGACATACAATAACAGCACATTTCACTCTGTAATTTCATAGTAAAGTTAGTAAATTTTGTGTTGACCTCTTAAAGACTTTGGTTTCCTGATTGTGCATGAGAATAACTGTGAAAGGGCATTTTAATGACAGCACTTAAAATCCTAACCTGCTTTGAAGCAGCTACCTTCCAGTTGCTGGGTAAATGCCTAACCCTGTGTGCCACCATGGCTGTGTGATGGTTACATAGGCAGCAAAACATAGCATGACCTCTGTAAAATTAATGGGAAAATAAACACTTTGGAAAGCTATATAAAGGGCTCAGACGAGTGCTGCAGTCATTTCTCACAGCAGATTGATTTTACATGTGTTATCACAAATTTGAAATAAATAAATGTTTTGTTGGCCACTTTTTTATAATACAGATTTTAAAAGGTAAGTTTAGGTTTTGATTATGTTTTGTGTGTATTTTCATTTAATATGTATAAAATTATGGATTTTGCATATTTAAAAAATTAATTATTGTGGTTGTTTACAGAAAAAGAAATGGCAGGAGACCAACTGCCACCCCTGGAACTGGAGGCCAATGAAGAAAGTCCACCGCCTTCCCCAAGCTCCTCAACCTCCGATGACACCATCATTGTAGAAGTAAGTACCATATTACTGCCCAAATAAATGTATTTATTCTATATATGTTTGGATTATAATTTTCATTTTTTCTTTTTCTAAGCAAGAGGAGAATCACCTTTTCATCCCTTTTTTGTGGCCCTCCCTGCAACACCCCACACCCCCCAACCCGCCTGTTCCTGTCCCCATTCCTGGCCCCCCACCCTCCAGCCACAGTCCCCCTCCGACCTTCAGCCCCAGGCCTGACAGTGAGTCAGAGGATGACTCAGAGCCTGTCCAGCCTGTCCTCATGTGGAAGTACCATGTTACTGCACACTTTATTTTATTAAACATGTTTGGATTATAATCATTCTCAGAAATACTTTACTTTTTTTGTTGCAGCACGCCTCTGACACAGGCTCCAGACCCAGGGCCCCTTGTAAAAGTGTGTTCTAACTTTTGCTATATTTGTATTGGTTTGATTGAGATTTTAGCTTAAGAAGACCAGCAAAGCTTGCCTTTGAATTACTTCATGCTTTTATTTATACTGTCTGTTTTCTTCCTTTCTCCCAGTCAAGCTCGCAATAGGACCCACCTCCTGTGTCCTTTTTGCAAGAAGACTCATTCGAGTCTTCCTACGCATCTGGTGAGGACATGCATGAAGACAGCCTCAAAAGAGGACGTCTCCCGTGTAGAGGAAGAAGCCAAGAAGGAGGCCCACGAGCTGCTCAGAGTGGGACGAGTCTGGAAGTACAGGGACATCCAACTGATCCTGGACAGCTCTGACCCTCTTGGCAGGTATGATTTATGTTTCAGTGTTTCTTTTATTATTTTTATTATTTCCTTTTTTTTCTTGCCATACAAACAATGTTAGGTTGCTGAAATCATTGCATTGAGGCTGACTGTTGGATATTCCCTAGCATTTAGTAAAACAGTGCTTCACAACTGATAGGGTTATGTTTTTATATCATATTTCTCATCAAATTTTTCTTATTTTACTGAAAGTTACCAGCCCTTCTGCTGTTGTGTTGCAAATTAGGTGGCCTTTCTCTCACCATCTCCCATCAGTCTTAGCTGCTAAATTTACCTGTGCACACACCTCTGGAGTGTCTGTGCTCTTTACATGTGCAGTAACTCAGAGCATTGCAACAAAACTAAATTTAAATATGCTTTTATTTCTGCAAGGATGATTAAGGAGCTTCAGGACAGAGGCAATGCTGTGCATGAAATCCCTGCTGAAGAACCAGCTCCCAGTCCACCAGCACCCACTCTTCCTGCACCCGTTCCACCTGCACCAGTGGAGAAGGCCAGTGAGGGAGACTCTGAGAGCTCTGGAGACCTCTATCAGTGGTAAGGGTTTACCTTCCTTGCTTTCTCACATTTTTTTAAAATGTGTCATGCTTCATTCTGTTTATAATGTTTCATTATTTTTCACAGTCCTGATAGAACCACAGCCATGACTTCATTGAGGGAGACAATGAAGTCCGCAGGCTTGTACCAGAAGCATTCCCTTGACCATCCTCTGCTGTGTGGTTTCCACAACTGGTTAAAGAATGACTTATCAGCAACCACAAACAGGAGGTAAGAACATCAATATTTCAAAAGTTTTACTCCATTGCATAAGAGCACTCCATAATCCATTTACATCTCTCCATAATTTGATTTAATTACAGGTGGAAAATGTTGCTCGCTTTATGTATTTCATGAATCAGCAGCAGCCCACTCTCCAGTTTGTGCGTGACAGAGAGCGCAGCCGTGAGTACTTCACCAAGCTCTCCGAGGTTGGGCTCTCCAAACAGACACTGAGCAATTACATCAAAAGTCTCAAAAGGTAAGCAGTCTATTGCTGATTAATGTAGGTAGACTTAACTACATATTGCACAATTTTTGGAACGTTACTGGTTATATTTAAAATGTGACTGACTTTTCTTTCTTTTATAGGTTCATGAAATACATCACAGTGCTTAGGAAGAAGTAAGTATCTCATATTAGCAATGCTGGTAACTACAAATATGAATTTCTTAACTGTTTATTAACAAGGCTTTTTTTCACAGCTATGACACTCTCCGAGAGGGGACTCTGTCCATCCCAGAGGTCGTGGCAGTGCTGACCAAGGCCAAGAGAGACTTCTTGGCCATCATGGGGAAGCTGTTTCCGTCCTCTGATCCCCGTGATGGAAATTTTAGATTGAGATACTTGACAAAAAGGCAGTGTCTGGATCAAACAGCAAGTTGTCTTTATTTTACTTGTGCACAAGGAGAACACAGCACAAAGGAGAGATGCAGAGTGTCCTCCCCCCCTTAGCAGAAGGTAGTTTTTATACCAACCTACACAGGAGAGAGTACGTGTCCCAGAGTCACAAGCAGATCTGAAGACTTTTGCTCTAATCTTTAAGAAGACGCCATGTCCTAGCCTCGTGTGCACTAAGACACAACATCCCTTGGCCTTACAGCTGCTACGCATGCCATTGTCCTGTACAGCACTAAGCTCAGATAATAGGATAACACAGAAATTAATGAATTTCCAACACATTTCCTCCCTTTTGATTATAATAAAACCCTTTTTATATTAATCAATAAATAAAGGCAATCCCCATTCATCAGTATCATTACCCCTCACAGTTTAAAATGATACCTCATTAAGAAATCACAAACAGACAAAACAATTCCTTTTGTACAAGAAGTAAGACTTAAAACCTTGTAGGATTAAACCTTTGAGCTATAATGCAATTGTAGGAAAATTTCATTCACATATTAAAGGAAAAGTAAAACAAAAGTGAGAAAAAGTCATGCAATTCCTCATACACAAATAGATAGATAGACGGATAGAGAGAGAGAGAGAGAGAGAAAGAGAGAGAGAGATACTTGTTTGGCTGCATGTATGGCTCTTTCCCGAAGCCCATTTGCAATGTCTGATTTTGCGCCTGGTCCCTCTCCGGGCCAGGTCTTGCTCAGATGTCATAGTCTTTTTGTTAAATGCGCAAGATGAGTCTGGTTGTTGTTCTTCAGTTGCAGTAACAACCTGTGAGGTGTGTGCTCTGCTCGTTGTGAGATGTGTGTGTGTTGTGAATTCACCGGAGCGAACACAGGGGGCGCTAGGCTCGCACCTGTGTCAGGTCAGCAGCCTGACTGTTGTGAGTCAGTGAGTGAGGTGATCCTCTTGGTCAGTGTTGATGTCCTCAACGTCCAGAGAGGAAGGTTGTTGTTTGTCTCCGACTGATGAGAAGTTGTCCCCTGGTTTGGGAACCTTCTGCAGCGTCTGGCATTGATCCAAGTGGGAGCTGTAGAAGCCGGAGATGGAGCAGAGGTTGTTGTGGAGAGTTGAGGCCCTTCTTAAAGGAGCCATCGTTGTCAAGGTGGCTCTGTGTCAGCTGTGATGTTTCCAGTACAGGCAGAGCTTTGGGCCCTGCCTGTTTTCCCCTCAGCACTTTCCCATTTTGTTATTCCATCTACCATTCCAGAGTGGCGGCAGTAGGAGCAGCGATACCTCATATCAGTCTCCACATGTGAGGGGATTCAGAGCTGTGTTTACACTGTCTCCATTCATTTAGAAAACATGTTTTTGGTAAACATATTATCTGTGACCTGCTGAGAGAAAACAGAGGAACACGTTGCACACAAAACAATGCCATCCCATGTTGGGACGGTCCGGAGTCTGGACCATAGTTTGATCTCTGATTTCAATTCTCTGATTTACAATCAGTCATGGATTTTTGTAAATTTATAATTTGGCAAAATAAGTTAGACTAGCATAGTTAGCACATAAAAGCATCAAATATGATAAGGCAATCTGAAATAACTTACCAAAGGTGTTATAGTTACCACTTCCATTATTTTCCTTGGATTTCCCTTAATTCCTTGGATGTTACACACTTTCCTGAGGTGTGCTGGTTCCATATTTCCTCTTGTTCTATATGGGTTTGTATCAGCTCAGTCAAAAGACTGAGCTGTTCCATTTGTATTGCTTTTAAGTGATAGATGATAGTTCAGTCTGTGGAGAGAAATATCAACACATACACACAACAACTCTTCTCCTAGAGTTGTTTTCAGTGGGTTCAGATCCATATGGATCCAGTTTGTTGGATCCTTATTATCTTTTTCATCACCTGTTAAAACTGTTAATTTTCAGAAATATGAACATTTTAGATCATAAAAACACAAAGAGTGGTTAGAGTTCACACATTCACATTCACACAGACACAGTATTAGTAAACCTGGTCAAGTCCAAATCAGAGTCTGCTCAGTCCCAAAAATGTATTTTACCATTCCCCTTTCATTTTTGTGCACAGTTTTTTTTTCAAAATGCTGTCATGTTAACTCAAACATTTTGTTGCATTATTGCTGAGGCCAGGAAGTCTCCTGTCTGTGATCACATGACCCCAGAAGGTCACCACTGTTTCAGATGAGCACAGTTTCTAATTCTTGTTGCAACAAGTTCAATACACCTTTGAATTAAAAAAAAAAATTGCTTACTAAATGAATTATTTTAAACTTACAGAAATATGCAGAGCTCTCAGTAAATGCAGATTGTTTACCCCAGCTGCAGGTGTTGTGTGTGTTGTGTGTGTTGTGTGTGTTGTGTGTGTTGTGTGTGTTGTGTGTGTTGTGTGTGTCTTTACCTGCATTATGTGCTAAGCATATAACACACCATGGACAAGATTTCTGTGCAAAATCTTTCAAACCTTTTATGTACCACTTTTGCTTGAGTCCCGTTAACATCCTCCCTGCTGACTCATGGACCAGCCCTGTGTCAATTTGGCAGAATTAAAAAATCGTTATGAAGGCAAGGCTCGCATTCAGGCCTCTACCAAAAATCATCATATTTGGTTGCTCCATGCATTTTCCACAAGCAGACTTACTGATCTAGTTAATCTATTAGTACTAATCTTTTTAAAAATATTTGACATAATGACACCACAAAACCACTGTTACTAACATCATATGTTATCAGTGCTCTAATAAAGCATTAATTGTTATTTTTAGGGATTCAAGTGCAGAAGGGACACCAGTGATAGCTTTATTAGCCCTTTTTTTTTTTCATGAGAGCAAATTTATAATTGCAGTAAGACCATTCTAACCAGGGGCCCAGTGAAGGCAGGGGCCCCTGTTGCAGGAGAGATAGAAGAAAGGGAGAGAGTAGGAGAGAAGATGAGAGAGGGAGGGACAGTATGGAGGACAGGAGGGAGGGGGTGTGGCCTCACTTGTATGCAGACAAGGAGGGGCGGAGCTTGTAAATTGACCAGAGTTTTGCCATTTTAATCTTTAAATTTAGTCATCAGACTGTCTATGGCCTTAAGATAACAAGATTCAAGGGCAGGGTGCTCTGAAACTGTTGGGTCACATAACAGAGCAAGGGTTAATGACACTGGAGGCAAACGTAACTTTGTCAGAGGCATTCAAACAGAAAAATGTGTGGACAACATGGAGTATAGGTCAAGAATAAACGGTATGGCGACCTGCAATCCAGCTTGCATTGAGGTCAGCACAAACACACATGAGATCTCAGCTAAGCAAAATAATGACAGTAGTGAGAGACCTGAAGCAGGAAAAAAAAAATCTTTAACTCCAATTCTGAAACCCCCATAAAGTCTAGTAGACTAGACTAGTAGCACCAAACTCTCCTGAGAAAGAACATTATAAGTGGTTTTAAAAGTCTAAACCTTTGTTTCAGACTTAGGCGGAGGCTGAGCTTCTCTCCAGGTGTACCTTGTAAATAAACACCTGTGGTCATGTGACCTTTGACCTCAATCATGTGAAACTCACCAGATTTCTCAAAACTCAGTTGTGCTATATTCACTAATATCAGCTTGGTATATGTAATAAAAACAGTAGAGACTTAAAAGTGAGAGATCTCTTTTCGACAACAAATGTTGTCGGTGGGAGTGAACCTGTTAAAGTAGCTTTACACAGGTAGCTTTCTACATTTCACTAAACATAATAATTTGCCTCCAATTACTCTTTATTCTTCTTCATTAGATTATCTAAACAACAACAAGACACTGACATAACAAGACACTGAACAAACAGAAAAAGACAGAGAACACAAACAACAAACAAACTCAGAGAAGCTTGCTATAGCTTATGTTAGTGATTTTGTGCTTCCGGAAGACTTTTGCAAATTCTTAAAACTTTATTTTGGTTTTTGTCAACAATTATCCTTTAGTTATACACTGTCTACAGTAAGAACATATGCCCAGGAAAAACATTATTTGCCTTTTGTCAGTGGTTTGTTAATATTCTGAATAATTGTAAGAAGCTCTGTACAATGTGAAGTCAAGTGGTGGTATAATGAATGTAAAGCTTGCAATATTAATAAACGCAATTGTTCAAAAAAAAAAATCAACATCATATTTACTTTTTGCTCACAGGTCCTGTGAAACTGCTTTTAAAGCAGGGACGGCTGCAGCCTCAGAGTCAGAGAGAAAAAAAAGGAGGTGCTACTCTGATAAGCGTCATGTTTATCTGGCACCAGAGACAGAGCAGTTTGAGTGTAACACAGAGGTGAAAGGCATTCTGTTTGCTTCAGCACAGAAGAGAATGAGACCCAGGGTCAGAGGCGGGGCCCAGTCCGTGACTCATTCACAAACCCCGCCCACCTCCTTCCACTGACAGTGGGGAGACTTTGAGGGAGAGACATGGGGTTTAGAGCAGGGCACATCACAGAGAAAGCTGTTCCCCAGTTAGACAAATAGACACAGCAAAAAAATGTGGATCCCAGTAAAGAATGTGGTGTTCTAAACCACACATCCTCAGGTCTGGGATCTGTTCCTGTGACTCGTGTGATGTGCAGTGCAGGTCATCCTCGTGCATACAAGTAGTTCCCTCAGGAGACACCTATTTTGTGCCATTTTGATTAGGTCTGTAGTAATTGGAGTTGGTGGCAATTGCCATTGCTATACATATAAAGGAGTCCAAGTTCCCAACCTGACTCCTGTGAATATGTTGTTATTGGCCAATTGATCAATTGTTACAACCTGAGGACCTTCTGGTGTGGAGATAGGGCAAATGCCTAATCTCCACATCAGATCTCAACCCAGAAGATTAACTGGACATAATGTGGAAAATGGAAAAGAGTGCTTAAATTTTTTGCCTGCAGGGTCTGAGCATGAAAGTGGAGACATATTGCTCTCGCACAGTGTCACCAGAGGCACTGACAGAGTAAAACATAACGACCACTCATTTTGGGAGATTTCTTAAGACTAGCCTTTTGACCACAGAGTTAGTGGCCCCCGAATCAACAAGAAACACTCCTTTTTCACCATTCAATTCAATGGTATTTTCTGGCAAGGCTGTATTTGTCAATGAGACCAGACTTGCATAAGTTGTAGCTGCTGGCTTAGTCTTATTCTCCAAATAAGTGTCTGCTGTGTGAAATCAATGTGTGTGTGTTAGCAGTAAGCAGTTCTTCATTGCAGAGCTACAGATGTGAATGTGTGTGTGTTGTGGGTGCAGTACCTTCCTCTGGGTGACGTCTCCTCAGTGCGTCTCTCACCGGGCCCCTCCTCGCTGCCCAGTCAGTCTGACCCCTGGGGAGCACTCAGGCGAGGTCCTTCACTGTATCTTTGTGGACCTCTCAAATCCAGTCTCGAGTTCAGTGTCCAAACTGTCCTCAAGTGTATCATACGTTGTCTTGGCCTCTATTTTGTCCTTGTTGGAACCTCTGTCCTCTGTTCCAGTGACCATGACCCTTGCCTCGGCCTCGTCCTTGTCCCAGGTATCCGCGCCCGCACCCTCTGCCTACAGCTGCATGGTCTGAGCAGCTGTGTGTAAGTCCTTGGTGATGCTGTAATTGTCCATTTCCTCACACAGCGTTCTGCAATACTTTGGCTGCATCCATGACCTCAACTGTGGTCCATGGATGATAGGCCAGTATGGGACTGGCAAGTCCGGCAACTTGGACCACTGGACATTGTGTGGAGGAGCCCAGTTCACAGAGTGCAGCTTTAAGACCCGACAGAAACTTGCTTTCTTACGTGATGGGTGCTACAGTCAGTTCAACTCATGTTTAAAACTGGTGGACTGGGCTTCCTGTTCTTCTTGTTCTGAGTCCGATGGCTACGGTGGCTGCAGATGGAGCCTGATGGTGTAGGTGGAGCTGTAGCCTGGTCTGATGGTGTAGGTGGATCATGTCGGCTTTTGGTCTCACTGGCAGGTCACTGGAGGAATCTGGCTCGACCTCGGCTGTTATCTCTGGGGCCGCTCAGGCTGCTGCTGTTGTTGCTGGGGACTGACCGTGGGCAGGAGTCCAGGTCCAGGTCAAGTTCCACCGTGGAGAGGTCTGGAAAAACAGAGGAAACACAGGCAGCAGTATCTGATCTTTTTCTTTTTTTTTTTTTTCCTTTTTTTTGTTTATCTACATGTTTATACGCATTTCAAAACAATTCTGTGTTCTACTTTCTCTAAATCCGCTTTCCTTTGCTTTTTATTCTTCAGCTTTTTATCAAATTGTTTTCAATTTTTGAATTACAAGAAAACATTTTAAATATTCTGTATAGTGCATCCTCTTTCAAGCATCAGTTGGAGAAGTAAGGAAAAATGTAATTACAATGACACAAAGACCTAATATGGCCTAAAAAGATTGACCTTTAGCTTTACACAGTTAAATCAATTTATGGATTCAAAAATATTTCCTCTGCCTAAATTTAGTAGCCTAATTTCATTTCTCTTTTTCAAACTTTTCTATAAGCATCTTCAGTTAATTTATACTCAACATTCCCCCGTCGGGGAAAACCAAAACTGTCCGGACCATGTTGGTAGACATTGGACACATTGTTTTCCATACCTGGTTGTCACTGTCTTGACCAGAGGGGTCTATGGGACCTCAATATTGTATTTTGTTAGGCTTATTCCCATTTTCTGCTGTTAGAATAATGGTTGTGTACACTGTAAAGCCTTTTAGACTTTTCTGAGATATTTACTCTGTTCAGGTTACCCAGTAACCTATAGTCACCCAGTGACTTGTATTACCCTGTAATACTTTATAGCTATTTTTTTTTTTTTTTTTTTTTTTTTTTTTAAGCTATTGCAGGCTCCCGTGAGACTTTAACCTGGTCAAAAATGACAACAAGTTTGGCCTGTGTCCTACTCGCTATTGATAACAGACATCTGTATCTCACCGTTTAGTTGTGAAATTGAGTTCGATGGATTCCAGCGGTGGCAGTCCCGGACCCAGTGAAAACAGGCCTCCCATCTCTAAAATCCTATGGAGGTAGGAGGCTGGAGGATCTATCCCCCAGGATGATCAATCCCTGGTCACTCCGTCCGGATCTGTCCACTCGAGGAATCCCACTTCTGACACCAGATTGTGATGGAAATTTTAGATTGAGATACTTGACAAAAAGGCAGTGTCTGGATCAAACAGCAAGTTGTCTTTATTTTACTTGTGCACAAGGAGAACACAGCACAAAGGAGAGATGCAGAGTGTCCTCCCCCCCTTAGCAGAAGGTAGTTTTTATACCAACCTACACAGGAGAGAGTACGTGTCCCAGAGTCACAAGCAGATCTGAAGACTTTTGCTCTAATCTTTAAGAAGACGCCATGTCCTAGCCTCGTGTGCACTAAGACACAACATCCCTTGGCCTTACAGCTGCTACGCATGCCATTGTCCTGTACAGCACTAAGCTCAGATAATAGGATAACAGTAGGATAACACAGAAATTAATGAATTTCCAACACACCCCCTCCTCTGACACAGGCAGAAATGCTACTTTGCCTCAGTTACCTTGAGGCAGTAGTCATGCTGAAACACGCTCAGCGGCCATCTGTTGTGGAGAATATGACTGTAAGTATCAACTTTTGCAAACCTTTTATTTATATTTTCTTATTCACAGATGTCAGTGGATTCATAAACTAACAAATACATCTTTTGTTTGTCTGTTGTAGGCCAGTGAGTGGACTCAACGGACCAGGTTTGAAAATCATGCTGTTGTGGGAGTTAAAGAGCACAAGACCTCGTCAACTCAGGTGGCCAACTTTGCTCTTGATGAGGAAGAGGAGATGGTAAGATTTTAAATGTTTTACCTCAGTTTTATATGCCTTGAAAAGTGTCAATGTAGCTGGAGTGAAGGCAGATTTTAATTGCTATGTTTCTTTTCACAGTGGTTTCACGAGTACTTTGTGAAGGTGCGCCCACTGCTGCTCAGAGGAAGAGGAGGAAAGAAGAGAAAGCATTCTGAAGATGAAGATGATTCTTCAGGGAGGCACTTTTTCATCTCCTCCATGGGAAGATCAATCTACAATGCCTGCAATGACTTAAAGCAGCTGCATGACAAGTAAGTTAAACTAAATTAACTGCCTACCTGGTTTTCCACGACTTTTTTTTCAAGCTTTTTTCTACCATTTTGAAATTCTGGATAAATGTTAATGAATACATGACCTTTTTCAGGTATGGCCTCCCAAAGGTCACCACACAGATGGCGAGGCGAGCATATGAGACTGCAGCACACAAGACCATGCCAGACCGTGACAAAGCCATGGTGGCAGACTACCTCGCCCACAGCTCAGCCACTGCGGACAAGCACTACCACAAGAAGGATTGGAGCAGTGTGGTGATGGCTAGTCTACTTCTGCAGAAGCTCCATGGTGATGAAGAGTGAGTATCTGTCTATGCTTCCATTACAGCATCGTCACCTGTTTCAACATTTTATACATGTACTCATTTTTTTTATGTTTGCTCAACTTCTAGACACGCACAGGGAGAAGCTGCCACCTCTTCTCGTCCATACATGGATGACCAGGTTGCCTACAACTCGTTTGTTAAGGCACATCCTGTGACTGTAGAAGGTGCTCCTCCCAAGAAGTCTCTGGCAGGAGCACACGAGCGTTACTGTTATGACCGCTGGCGTGCTCAACAGCTTGAGCTCAGAGTGCAGCATGTACTCGGTGAGTCTCTTTTTTTCCTTAACCCGAGTAATGACTGTAATATATAACATGTCCACCTACTGGTTGTGTAAGCTCATTGACTAATTTCTGTTATTTATTTATGCACAGAACAATTTGGACGGCGGCAGCCTTCTGAATCCAGGGTGAGAAGCTGGATTGAGAAGCAAGGGTGGGCTGCCAATCTACCCGACGCTGCACTTATCCTCAGCCAGTGGAAGCCCTCCGGGAGCATAGAAACTGCCCTGGACTGCCGTGCCGTGCAGAAGATGTGCCGAACACAGAAGTGGAAGGGTCTTTCTGTGGTGGACATTGAGGGCAAGGGAAGGGGGGTTCTCACCACCTGACCCTTCACCGCAGGGGAGGTAGTGTGTGACTACCACGGCACAGTGATGACAAGACAGGAGGGCTTAAAAATCCACCAGGCTACAGTGGGAAAAGAGACTGGCTATATGTTCTTTTATAAATGTGGACAAGCGAGCATGTGTGTGGATGCTCATCAGGAGGACTGTTTGTGCCATCCTGGAATGCAGACATATGGCAGACTGATTAATCACTCTTCTAAGAAGGCCAATTTGAGGCCAAGACTTTTTAGTCGTGATGGGGATGATGTCATTCTTTTTATGGCCTCACGTGACATTCGTGTCAATGAGGAGATTTTATTTAATTATGGCGTCCAAAAAAAATCCTTTGCTGGGGAAGGATTAGACTTTGAGTGGCTGTAATTGTTTTCAACTATGTAAATATTGTATATATTGTAAATAAACTGTGATGTTGACTAAAGTACTTTTGTGCATTTTTTTTTATATCACTTCCAGTCAAAACCATCCATTTTCAATGTTGCTACACAAGGTACTAAATGGTGTTATTTTTCAAAATATCTACTTTTTTAGTAATACTCTCTTTGGTCTAGTTTTGTTTTATTTCGATCTTCTTTTAAATTATTAAAAATAACTAAGTCCCTCAGGGCCTATGGTAGTTTTTATCTGGTCTATCACATTCTCTTTGGTGATTTGTTTTATTTCATCTTATTTTATTATTTTAATAACTCAATCTCCATGGCTTATGGTACTCCAGTAGCATGTTTGTAGTGGTGGGGGATGGTGGGTGAATAGCCACGTAATTTGCAATGCAACATGTCTCTTTAGAGACAAAACTGCCACAAACAAAAAAAGTTTTTAAAACCTTGGCTCAAAATCTGGAATTTTTTTTTACTAAATTAGGCACTTTAAAATGAACCCAAGCTGAGTAACCTACAAGTAATAGTTTAGGAGAAATTCTATGAAATATATATACATGAATTAATGCATTAAAAATCATCTTTTTACATATTAGCTGTTTTGTACACAATGCCTAAACCACTGTACCACCATGGCACAGAGTCTGTGTGGTGGCCATTCACTCACCAGCCCCCACCAGTCCGAGCTGCTCCATTCAAAAGTGTCCTCTCAATCTAAGTGCCAACAGCCTATTGGATGTAAACTTAGCCTAAGAGAAAAAATGATGGCCACTCTTATGCCATCATACTCTTAAGATAACAGCTGCAACCAACTGGGTATATGGGTACAAGGGGCCCTGGGTCTGGAGCCTGTGCTCTGCTTCTCAGAGCTCCCACTGTGGCTGAAATTGTGCCCAGAATAGGCCCTTTTTTCCTGGCTTGCAGTGTGTGACAAGGGGCCTGGGTCTGGAGCAGGAGTGTAAGTAGATTTTGGCTTATGCTGGTACTTTAACAAATTATGCCTACATATATATTTTTAATAGCAGAAAAAGCAGATATACGAGGTTAAGAATGAATCTTGACTATAAATGAAAAATATAGACATGGCTTATACAGGGTTTAACAGGGTTTGAAAACAAATCAAACGCACCCTATAAAGGCCAACACACACCGGACGCACGTCAAAAAATATGCCCCTATTGTTTTCTATGAGGCGCATGGCGGTGGTTGAAAACACATGGCCCCCGTACTTCTGCAGTAACAAAGATGGTTCTCTGCTCTGTGTGACACAGACACACAGCTGTAAACACTGAGGGACAGTAGCTGCTGCTCGGGGGGACACAGGCAGCAGCTCCCGACTCCTGCTGCAGTCAGAGCACTGGGGAAACTCCTTTCTGTTGCTAACTCGCCTAACAACCTGCTATAGACAGGGGCGGCTCCAGACAAAACCAAAAAGCAAAATATAAATTACCATTAGTATTAAGCAACAGTTCTGTCTAGACCAGTGGTGCCCAACCTTTTTCGGCTTGCGATCTACTTTTAAAGTCATCAAGGCCAGGAGAGCTACCTTTATTTATTTTTTTTACCCCTCATTTCTATTAAACATGGTGGGAATTTATCAGGGTTATTATTATTGCAGTGGTTAAACATGAAAATAAAAATAGAAATTTAATAACTTAAATTTAACTTCAATAAAGTCACATTTTATTAAACTAAAATGATAAACATTAATTATCAACTCAGGACAGGAATAACTGAATCTGATAAATGTAGCATTTTTGTCAGTGATATTTACAACGTTCCATTATTTCCTAAAATAGCTGATTATTATGGATTATAATAGGCCTACTATATTTATAATTATGCCTGAATTAAACTGCAGTATCAACGCAGCTTATCATCAAAGCGCAGCATTATTTTAGCAACACCGATGATTGACAGGAGCTCCATGGTAACCAGGGCAGGGCTTGTGAGACTTCCACAGAGTCAGCTCTCTTCACGCACGGCAACAGCAAGCTCCTGAAGAACAAAATTAAAGCAAACAGGTGACATACTTCAGGCTCTAACTCTTTCCTCACCTGTCTCCTCCCTGGTACCGCTGCCTCTCCTCCTGTGCGTGCGTGCGTTCAGAGCGGCCGCGGAGCGCGAGCCGCCCGCAGCCTTCACAACAGAACTGAGATGAAAGCAGAAAGAACTCTGAGTTTTATTAAGTTGCTTGTATTCGGTTTAGTTCGTAGCTTGCGCGGTTTACTCGCGCTTCTGCGGTGTTTCGTGTTTTAGAAAGAATAGGCTCGTTCGAGATGAGCTAGACCTGCGCAGTTTTGATCGGTGTCGGTCTGTGCGCAGACATATCAGCTGTTTTGTACAGTCATCTTTAGTGTTAAACAAGTACAGTACATTTAAAAATACTCAGTAAGACTACACCACGTCATCTGACAAGGTTTAGAGGTTGCAATGAGGCTGAACTATGTGTGAGACATGCAAAGTTAAAACAAAATCACAAACCGCTTTTGGTACATCGAATATTGTACGTAATACATTTTTGCCTCTGCATTTAAGCTCGAAGCGGACAGAAAACCAGGTGGGGGACCTAATTTGCAATAAAACATGTTAACTGCAAGAAAAAAAAAGTTTTTAAAACTTTGGCTCAAAATCTGGAAAAAAGTGTACTAAATTAGGCACTTTAAAATGAACTCAAGCTGAGTAACCTACAAGTATTAGTTTAGGGGTGACAGTTGGTCTCCTGCCATTTCTTTTTCTGTAAACAACCACAATAATTAATATTTTAAATATGCATTATCCATAATTTTATACATGTTAAATGAAAAAACACAGAAAACATAATCAAATCCTAAACAAACTTAGCTTTTAAAATGCCTTTAAAATCTGTATTGTAAAAAAGTGACCACAAAACATTTATTAATTTCAAATTTGTGATAACACATGTAAAATCAATCTGCTGTGAGAAATGACTGCCGCACTCATTTGAGCCCTTAATATAGCTTTCCAAAGTGTTTATTTTTCTATTAATATTACGGAAGTCATGCTGTTTTACTGCCTATGTCATGAAAATGCCCTTTCACAGTTATTCCCATGCACAGTCAGGAAACCAAAGTCTTTAAGAGGTCAACACAAAATTTACTAATTACTATGAAATTAACGTCCTATTTGTTATGTCATTTTCCCTTGGCATAGTGACAATGGAGAACATTTGTGACAAACCGGAATATCAATGAATTTAATACAAATTAATAAAAAGTGACTCTTTTGTCCTTTTCCCTTGGTTATTCTGACAATTAGTTCACTTTTTGACACTCACAATACTTTATTTTTTATGGCTCTGAAAAAAGTATAATCATAAAGACTACCTGCTTTTTAGGTGGGACTTT